>MNCI01012414.1:64121-78871 GCA_015680685.1 Gnetum montanum | reverse complement strand
TTCTTTCTTCATTTTCCACCTCATTTCTGGTTGTATCAGTAGTATATATTTTGGTTGATGCATTGTTGTCTTTTTGGTAAATTCTTGCAGTTAAGACTTTAACTCTTGCTTCTGAATGATATTTCCAGAGCCTACGAACTCTTTGAATGTGGGTTTATTAGGGCATAAAGGGCATGAGCCTACCTTGGGGAAGACCCACTGGCATTCTTATTTGGTGCATCAATTAACTTCTATCCCTTAAACATTTCCGCAATCAACATTTTTTTTGTTCATTTCCACTTCTGACATCCATTTTATTGGTGTTTCCATTGTTTCTTTTTCTCCATCTTTCTTATTCCTTATCTTTTTCCATTCTACCACTACTGGAGGATCACTCTTAGTCATGGGGGTCTTGGTCCAATTTTTTCAATTTTCTCCTAACCCCTACACCTTGGGTAGTCACCAGTGTTATATCTCTAGAATCCATATTAGCCATATCACAACTCAACCAATGGACCTTACATTGAGGTAAGGTATCAACTGTATTGTGATTTACTTATCCTTGCCATATGTGACTATGTTATGTGTGTAGATGAAAATCATACAGCAATGGACTGGACCTGGAGGAAACACATAGGATGGACTAGTGTTAGAATAGTTGTTCAAGGAATAAGATTGATGGTGTGGTTATGGATGAACAATGGAAGATGCAATCTTGGCATCGGTAGCAACACGTCTTCTTCTTTTTTCTCTCTTTCTCTTTCTTCTCTCTCAGCTACCAAATAAGGCTGGATGTCAATTTTGTTAAGTGTTCATTCTTGCAGTCATGAATACTAATATTTTCATGTACTGTAATGATTGATCCATTCACATGTCACCCCATTCACCATTAGTTGTCATTCAACTCAATAATCCCATACTTTCTCAATATTTTGTAAGGAACTTGAGGACGAGTTTTCATTCAGTCATGGGGGTATGATGAGCTATGATATCGTGTCCTACCTCATCTTCTATAAATAAGAGATGACACCCTTTGTTCCAGAGTAGTATGACTTAGACCATTAAGCAAAATCTTGTAGTTTTATCATTCCAAAGTTAGAATAATTTCTGTGTGCTCGTAGTAGGAGTCATAGAGTGAACAGATCTTTATTCGAGCAATTTGAACCTAAGAACATAATTGTGTATGGAAATAAAGATGAAATTTATGATAAACCTTGCAGCATACAGACTAAGCTAATTAGTAATTAATTATTTTTGAATGTTTAATGCTTTCCTAGTTAATTAATTTCTCTCTCAACCTTCGATCCTCTTAGTTAAGTACACTCAGTACGACCACTTCGAGCATGCATGTAACGCTTAGTAACCCAGTAACAGTTAGCATTTGGTAATCCTAGTAGCATTAGNTTAGTAACCCAGTAACAGTTAGCATTTGGTAATCCTAGTAGCATTACACTGGTTCAGGTTGTGTACAGCAAGTGGGAATGGATACTAGTGTTAGGAACATTTAGAACTTAGTTAATGAATAGTTAATGTAAGTTAGTCACTTAGTTCTCTCTCCTTTTCCTTTATTAGCATAAGACATAAAAAATATAAAAGTTATAAAAATCATATACCTCAAGTTACTTAACCATATAACTATGAAAATACAAGTAAGTTTGGAAAGAAAATGATTGATTAACCTTGAGTGTTCCATTAAGGCGCGTAAGCACTTAATCCTTCGAGTTCGATTGAATCGTGTGTGAGATGCTCGTATTTGTATGGTTTAGTGTAGGGGTACCTTGCCACTCATCACTAACAAATGGAGATGGATCTATTTTCTTAGCCCAAAGAACATAGTTTCCCATGAGGTTGAATCCTAGCACTAGAGAGGTCACGATACCTCTCATAAAACAACAGTCACTCCCAACGATCTCTAGGAACACCATAATCTTCTCAGTGTTCTTGGAGGAAGGTGATGAGGCAATAGTATTGGTAATGCAGCACCAAGGGTAGGAGATAGCAATAGAGGTGGTTGTTGATAGAATTATTGAAATGCTCAATGCATGTGTGGCATTTATACTAGACATCACTACACTCAAGGATGTGCAAATGTCTGTAGGAACCACAAGTGGCAAAATAAATGCAGCACAATATGAAGAACTATTGGACCAACTAGTGGGAACCAAGCAACTACTTTTCAATTGTCTTTAACCTTCTAGATGATATTACAACAACCCAATTAGAGTTTCTTGAGACAAGGGGCAAGAACATCATCTTGGAGGAGCAACTCAAAGCAACCAAGAAGCTAAACGAATAGTTGGATGCTAAAGTTGTTGAATTAAGAGCCCAAATTGCCAACACTGCATTCCTCAACCTAGCATTAACAAGAGATGAAGTTATTGAACAACTTCATACTAGATTGAAAGGTTTTGATGGTGCGATGGAAATGATGGTGTTTTACCAATCCTTGGCATAGGCCACATAGCAAAAAATTTAGAAGGACTTGGATCAAACCCACTAGGAGAATGTGCAGTTGATCACTGAGGACCATTGCCCATGGAATGTTGATGAGCACAAACAACAATTAACCAACTTCATCCATCAACATTAGGAGCAACTAGCTAGAGCAAACATAGAACTGAGAAGATTGATAGCAAAAAATAGAAACCTTTCCATGGAGGAGGTTTGTGCCCTTGGTTAGAAAACTACAATTGAGGTAGCTGCCTAGAAATTAAACACTCTCAAATTTGAGAGAGTCAAATATCATTACAAAGAGTAGGTTAGTGTACAAAAGGAAGTGAATGGAAAACACATCCAATTGGCAAAGGCAAAAGTAGATGAAACCCTCCAGCAACTCTAGCAAGGAAGAGAATTGTAGCAACCCATCATTAATAGGATAGATGCCTACACTAAGGTAGAATTTTACGTGAAGGAGTTACAAATTTAGAAGATGATAGAATATATGGAGCTTGCCAATCTCCGATATGCAAATCTGGCCATGTTGACTACCAGAAGATCATGTTTAGAACTCAAAAAAGAGGTGGTCAACTTGTATTTATTGTACAAGGTCAAGTTCAAGCATCACAAAGACACCAAGAAAAATCTTATGATGGCAAACACTGAACTTGAAGTTATCAAGGGCAAATACACTTATCAAAGATCTACCACCAAGAACCTGACCAAAAGGATGAATGACTACTAGTAGCTAAAAAATGTAGTAAGTGTGTTTGATGTTGAATGCAAACAATTTGCTACCTAGTTTGTCAACATAAAGGAATTATTCCTAGTAATGCCTTGTTCGTGGGATATTCCAATTCCAGCCCACATTGTTGATGTCACATGAACTATGAATGATCCCTGAAGTAAGGAGGATAAGATGAAGGCATTACTGAATGCCTTTCAACTTTTATTAGAGGCTATAGCTGCAATAAGATAGCCATAACCACCTCAGCTACCACACATGCCTAAAGTTGATGAAGGTCCTTCAAAACCTCAGAAGTCTCCACCACCTAGGACTATCAAATCTTTTCCACCGCCTTCATGCCATCAAAGGATATGCTATCCAATTTTATGTAGTCATGCCATGGTGTTCAATTTTGTATCATGAACACTTAATGTGTTGATTTGTACACTCAAGGCACTTAGTTTTGTCAAGTGAGTTTGTTTCTTGTTGTATCAAGAGTTAGTCAATAATTCCATAACTTTCCAATTTTGTAAAGGAACATGAGGATAAGTTTGTATTTAATTGTGAGGGTATGATGAGCATCAAAGTGTCACATAAATGGGCCCCCATTGACATGACCTCATTGATGGGCCCCTGTCAATTTGGCCCCATTTACATGGTGTTGCCTTATTAATGGGGTTGCATTGATGTAGCGTTTGCTATGTATATGAGGCCCCATCAACACAACCCTATAATAAAAACTATAAATACAATATCATAGTCATGTTTATGGGGAAAAAGTCATAGTTGTAGTAGAGCTCTTGTAGTTTTTCCATTTGAAAGTCAGCATATTTCTTTGAGTGCCCACAGTAAGAGTCTGAAAGTATACAGATCTTTATTTGAGCACTGTTGTACCTGAACCACACCAGTGTGTATGGAAATAAAGACAAGCCTTTTGACCAAACCTTGCAACACTTAGAATAGATTAATGATTTATTTATGCATTCATTATTTTCATTAAATATGGAATTAATTAAGCAAAATTAGAGCTTAGCAATTATTTAATTAATTGAGATAAATAGATTAAACACATAAGTACAACCACTTTGAGCATAAACATGTATTTTCTTAGTAATCCCAGTAGTGTTATTGCTTGGGATGCCCAGTAGCATAGTGCTTGGTAACCCAATAGTGGAAACATAGGTTTAGGATGTGTACGAAAAGTGGGACTAGATGCTTATGTTAGAACTAGTTAGAGGTTAGTTAGTTAGTTAAATTAAATTAGTTATTAAATTACTTCATCTCTCTACTTTAAGAGCCAAAGAACATAAAACAAAAATAATAAAAATCATATGCCTCGATTACACTTAACCATATCCTTATGCATCACAAGTGTAATTGGGAAGACAACGAATGACCATTAGGGCAAGGTTCACTTCCTAGAAGACTAGTGTACCAAAAACTATAAAGTCCATGAAATTTGACTACCGTAGGGATACCTTCAGCCACTTATCAGTTAGGTAAGTCAATCTCATAAGCATTTGGATTGATTTTGGCCCTTATCTAAAATGAATCAATTCTCTTTGACTTGAGCTTGTAGAAGTGCACATTCTTTTTTCTTTCTTTACCCATGTAAATCCAAACATAATCATCAATCTAGAAATTAATTTTCCTCTTTCCCTCATTGGCCTTGGAAGACATAATCTTTGTCTTTTTCTCCAAGTGAGATTTAACTTGCTGATGCAATTCTCTCATTTCTCAACAAAGTTTGAGCTCAAAGAAGCAAAATCTTCAAATTTCCTTAACTCATCAACCATTCTTGGTGAAAACCCATAATTTACCATAAAAGGACTCTTACCCATGCTAGAATGGGAAGCATTATTATATGAGACTTCATCATCAACCAACATGTTTTCCCACCTTTGAGGCTAATCCTCACACAAACACCTCAAGATCTTTAAGCAAGACCTATTCACAACTTCATTTTTCCCATCAGTTTGGGGGTGAGAAGCTATGGAAAAAGACAACTTAGTTCCAAGTAATTTCCAAAGTGGTTTCTAAAAATGACTAGTAAACTTGACATCCCTATCACTCACAATGTTTAAAGGAATGCCATGTAGCCTCATAATATGTTGAAAGAATAAATTTGCAACATGGGAAGCATCACTACTTTTCTTACATGGAATAAAATGTGGCATCTTGGTAAATCTATCTACTACAGCAATTATAAAATCATGACTATATTTTGTCTTAGAAATTCCACAAACAAAGTCCAAAGAAACACTTTCTTAAAGAGCATTTGGGATTGGCAAAGGTAGATAATGATCATCTACATCTTTTTCCCCATTCAACTATACATACCTAGACAAAAGTAATTTTTACTCACTAATTCTAATGTCTTAGTCTTGCCCATATGTGCAACCATGTCACTTTTGTGTTTCTTTTCAAAATTTTTCTACCTAAAATCACACTTTGGGACTCAATGTTTTCCCTTCTTAAACAAAATCCAATTCTTCATATGATAAGCTTTCCATTGATCAATCCTTCCTAATAATGGGGAAGATAACTCTTTCTAAATTTCACCAAAATCCTTATCATTGGAATATAATGAAACAAAAGACTCAAATCCTTGAATTTTCACATCAGAAGAAGCAACATGAACTCTAGAATATGCATCAACCACAACATTAGACTTCCCACTCCTATGTTTTAAAAAAATAAAATTCTTGCAATTGCTCTATCCATTTCATGTACTTGGCACTCAATTTCTTTTGAGAATTCAAAAATTTAAGTGTTGTATGATCAATAAATAAGAGAAAATCTAATCCTGGCAAGTAACATTTCCAATGTTTAATGGCTTGAAGTATAGCATATAAGTCCTTCTCATACACACTATACTTTTTTCTAGGTTCATTTAATTTTTCATAAAAGAATGTAATTGGCTTACCTTCTTGAGAAAGCACACCTCAAATAGCAAGCCCACTTTCATCTACTTCCAGTTCAAATAGTCTTGAGAAGTTTGGAATTGCCAAAACCGGAGCATTGCAAATTTTCTATTTTAATGCTTGAAAGGATTTTTCTTTTCCATTATCACACATAAATGTTGAATTTTTCTTCAAACAAGAGAAAATAGTCCATGCAATGGAACTAAAATTCTTAATAAACCTCCTATATAAGCCATCCAAACCAAGAAAAGATCTCACCTCTTCCACATCCTTAGGTGAAGGCCATTCCTTAATTACCTTTATCTTACTTGGTTCCATCTTGACCTGGTTCTTGGAGACAAAATGACCTAGGCAAACAATATCTTTCTTCATGAACTAGAATTTCTTGGCATTAATCACCAACTTTTCCTCTTGTAACTTTGAGCATATCATCATCAAATGATGTACATGGTCCTCTTCATTAGAACTATAAACAAGAATGTCATTAAAGAAAATAATGTAACATTTACAAATAAAATCCTTTATGAATTCATGCATGAGCCTCATAAATGTGGCTAGAGTATTTGTTAGCCCAAAAGCCATGACTAATCACTCATACAAACCATCAAGTCTCTTAAAGGCTATTTTCTATTCATCTTTCAGTCTAATCCTTATTTGATGATAACCGTTTTTTAAATCAATTTTAGAAAAAATCTCTGCATTGGCAAACACATCAAGAATGTCATCCATCTTAGAAATAGAAAATCTATATTTGATATTAATCCTACTAATATCCCTAGAATCTATGCACATCCTTGATTCGTTGATGTCCTTCCTGGGAACTAACATAGCTGGAACATCACAAGGAGAGATGGGTTCCTTAATAAAACCATTAGATGGTAATTCACTTTCTTGCTCAATTCTTCCCTGTAATTTGAAGTCATGTGGTAGGCTCTTTCATTTGGAATTATAGCTCTTGGTATGAAGTCTATTTATTGTTGGATGGGTCTCATTGGTGGAAGTCCTACTAATTTTCCCTTGAAAACATCAGTAAACTCCAATGCCAAAGGTTACACCGCTAGAGGAAGTTCATTTGTATGCTCCTCTTCACTTGTTGCAAGTGTTGATAGGATGAAAAAACCATGCCTAGCCTCTTCATGTGCTTATAAGTACTCTTGCTCACTATGTAAGATAAATAAAACATTAATAGGAACATTTTCCTTATACTACTACCAAGTCATATGAATGAGTTCATGCATTTCATCTTCTCTTGCAATAGACCAAAAATTTCTTACACCACTAAAAGAAGCCTTGTTGTCAAAGTTCCAAGGTCTTCCCAAAATAACATCAACACAATCAATATGAAAGATGTCACAATGTACCTTATCTATAAAAGAACCAATTCTAAAAGATAAAATACACTTCTTCTTAACCTCTTGGAAATGATCCTTAGATAGCCAATGGACTCTATAGGGCCTAGGATGTGGAAATGTCTTCAAACCTATCTTAGAAACAATCTTTGAAGAAATCACATTTCCTTGAGCTCAACCATCAATTAAAATGTATATCCATTCACCACTATCTAGAAACCTAGCTCCAATCCTAAAGAGCATCTTTCTTCTAGGATCTTCATTGGCCTTAACATTTTCCATAAAAGTGTAACAATTAATTGCAGTGATATCTTCAATCATTGATGCATGAGGATTACCTTCACTATAAGATTCTTGCTTTTCCAAGGTCTGAAGTTGCTTGCCTTTAATATCTTTCCCTTCTTGCACTCCCATTGTTTATTTCCCTTTCACCACAATTAAAGCATTGAAGTCTAGATGCATAACCATTTCCTTAATCCTTTCCATTCTTAGAGTAGTCTTTCTTGGAATCTTGGTGCTCCTTGATCTTCTCTTGCTTATTTATATCTTCTTTGGAATTTCCCTTTTCCTGAGCTTCTTTATTACCTTTAGAAGCTTTGGAGTCCTTGCCTTTAGAAATTTTAGGACCTCTATTGTATCCTTAGAGTTTCTTTTCATCCTTAAGAGCCAATTCAAAAGCCTCATCCAATGTTTGGGGCTCATAGAAGGTTATCTTTTGTTGATACTCCCTTTTTAGTCCTCCTTGAAAGTTAGATGCTTGTTCATAATCATCCCAACAAACGTTTTCAAGCTAGAAAGTGTTACAAAAATCCATGTAGTAATCCTTCACACTCTTATCACCTTGCCTTAGATATTTTAATTTTTGGATGGCTTGTTGTCTATGATGAGTCTTCTCAATTTTTTTCTTGAGCAAAAACTACATAAAGATTAATCCTTAATAGGAGTACCATTATGCACCTTGTAAGAATGACTTTCCTTCTCCCACCATACAAGTGCTATGCCTTCCAATTTGGTTTTAGCAAAAGACACCTTTTGATGATTTTCCACATCTTCAAGTTCAAAGTAATTGTTAATCATTTTCAACCAACAATGAAAAGCTTGAGTTCCTTCCATGTAATTGAAGGATTTGACTTCAACATGAGGCATCCTTCAAGCATGTCTAAAATCTTTTTCAAGAGTGACTTCAATTCCTTCACCTTGCTTACTTTGAGGCTTAGAAGAAAGTTCATTTTTTGCTTTCATAGGAAAAATGAAGCCTTAAGACTTATTTTTAGCACTAGGAGCATGAAGAAAAACATCATCTTAAGCTTCTCCTTCTCCAAAGTATTCATCTTCAAGGGATGACATTGAGGAATGTCTTGATGAATAATTGCATGACTTGTACCCTTGCTTGGATTCCTTTTGTGAAGTAGTATGTCCTTTGTTCTCTCCAAGCTTTTCAATTTTCTCAACAATGATCTTGAGAGCATTTCTCATGTCATCCATATCTCTTGACAAAGCTTGAACTGTCTTCTTCTTTGAAGGCATGATGGAAATTGATCTAAAAGGAAATTTTTACAAAATTCTACAAAGAAATGTGAAATTTTCAAGAGTTCTCAAGGAATGAGACAAGAAATTCTCAGATCTTAAGAGAAATGAGCATTAGATTTTTAATCCCTAGCTATTACAAGCCAATGGGTGTTAAATTTCATAATTATCTTCTAATTCTTGAATGATATGACAAACTTAGGAATTAAAGGGAAATTTTAAAACCCTAGGATGAGTAGAACAAGTAGCAAGAGAAAATTCATCCAAGCTTGAGAATTTGGAGTGATTCTTTGCAATTTAGATGAGAATTATCCACTTGAATGCAATTGTCTTCAATTCCAAGTTGCTCTGATACCAATATGATGAGGAGCTCCCATGGATTGCACAATCCAAGCTCTCTCAATGTCACAACACCAACAAACTTGAACAAGAAAAGAAAATGAAAGCTTTATTCTTTCTCAAATGGAGAAATTACAATAGAAAGGAAGCATGAACTCCTAAGGATAGACAAGAGATTCAATTCAACTCTCTCACACTCAATCAAAGAAAACACACTCTCACATGGATGATGACTAAGGCACCTTGCCAAGACTCTATCTCTTCCTACTCTTCTCTCACTCCCTTCACTTTCTCTTCAAGCTCTCTTTCTCTCTTCAAACTCTCTTTAGACTCTCTTGATCAAATTGAAGGCCCAAGAGGTCTATTCATACCCTTTCCCCCCTATCTCTTCATCTTCCCTCTAATTTATCATTCAATTTAATGTTTGTTAAAATATAAAGAAGAAGTTTATGAGAAATAGAAGACATCTCTCCCAAGTGCAAAGGTCTCATAGTAGACAACTTGGCAAAGAAATCTTACTTGCAAATGGGACGTCTCCTCTGCAAGGCCAAAATACAAAGATGCTTGTTTCAAGGCTTGAAATCTCTGGACAGCTCCAAACAAGTTCCCATAGACTTTGGAACACCCTAAAGTTATCAAAATAGGCCTAAGACACTCCCAAGCATGTCAAAATACCCGAAGATCATCATCAACAAAACAACATTGAAAGACAAACACAATAGCACACAAACATTTATGCACAAACATACTGAGGTTTAGACATGAGCTAGGTGATGTCCTCATTAGATGGAGTATAGTGTATGCATGATATAAGCTACCTATATATGTTAAGGCATGATGGATGATGGTGTATGCATGACCATGCTTAGGTGTTAAGGGAAGATGAAGTATAGTCTATGCATGATATAAGCTACCTATCGGTGTTAAGGCATAATGGACTTAGTGTATGTATGATACAAGCTACCCATGCATGGGTATTAAGGCACAGTGGACTATGGTGTATGTGGACTATGGTGTGTGCATGATACAAACTATCATGCATAGGTACTAAAGTAAGGTAGAGACACTTGCTATCAGATGAATTTAAGGATGTAGTGTAATGGTACAGATATTTATTTTTTAGTTAAGAAATTGTAGATTCTATTTTTGTCTTTACTTATAGGTGTGACACTGGTGGCGTAGCCTTGTGATTGGATAGACAAACCTTGCTAATAAAGGTCATACTATTGACCCTAAATTTCCTTGCCCTAAATAAAAAATAAGAGAAGACTTACATATATTTTTTTCATCTGCATCTAGATGCTATTAGATGCTATTAACTTGACCACAACATATACTTTGAAGATTAAGCTCTTTCTAATGCCAAGAAATGTCACATAAGAACTTTTTATTTTTCTTTTTTAACAGAAACTAGGCTCAGCTTTTTACTTTCGAGTACTGTGATGATGAGCTAGGAAATTTTTTGGAGCACGTCGTGTTTAAATTTTTAATCTACATGAGCTCCATACATTCAAATAGTCTCACAAGGACACGTGGTGAGTTAAGACTTAAAAAAATAACTTGGCGCTACCACCAAAATATTTTCGAACAAAGTTGAGCTTCAAGAAGTTTGAACCAACATCAACAAAAAAGGGTTTCAACTTGTGACTACCACGAAGGCTGAAACCTTACTTTTCTTTCTTTTATTTTCCCTTATTTTTTGCTCTTTCCTTTTGGAAAACTGAAGACAAAGGTTACTTGCAACTCCTGAAAAAAGGCTCATCCTTGAGTTAAGTTCAGAACACCCAAAATGACTTTGGCAATTCATAGAGCCCACTTGAAGCTTCAAGGTTTGACATGTCTTTGAAATTGAGAGAGCTAAAGGACAAAGAGCTATAAGATTCGATCAACTATACCTCAAGCAGCAGAAGCTGGTTGCTTATGTACTCAATCTATTTACCATGACCATGACCAACTTGAAATTAATAATGTAAAATCTTTTCTATTTAGGTAATTTAAGCAAAAATGGGAAAATAGAGCTTTAAATTATTGGTATCATTAAACCATTTTTAAAAGCTTAATAAACACGTCTTCAAATAACTCATATGTTAAGTGTGTTTCTTTGGAGTAGTTTTTTTTTTTTTTTGCCTCACAAATGTAATCCTACTGTTGATTTTAAGTATTTAGATATTTTCTAAAAGAAACAACTGTAACTGGGTTTTGTCTGGTAACATTACTGCCCAAAAATAAATTCAGAAATCCCCTGTTAGCATTCTTTGTTCACAAAAACTGAAAGGCTTCTTGAGATAAAACATTTCCTAAACCACAAAGAATGAATCATAATAATTAACTTACATAATAGTTACTAACTTTATAACTAAATCAATATCTAACTCTAGTTAACCTAATACTCCTGTGTAGTTAACTATGAAATAACAAACTCTGAAACATGTATGCGCTTTAACATGAGCGTATAGGTAGCCTTGCAGAATCAGCATACAGAAATTCTTTATTAACAGTAATGGATTTAATTGAATAGAAGAGCTAAGTATGATTCAAGCAACAAACAACAATGACGTCTTCAAAAATCAAAAGACTTATGGATACCATTTCAGTAACAAGTACTAAATGCAACGCTAAAACTTTAGATGCTTTCATCCTACCCCTTCATGAGATTACCTTTCTTTAACAAGATTGTACCCCAACACTATACTGTACTAGCCCAAACAGTAACATCAAAACATTATCTTGTACTGTGATTTGATGATATGACTATTCAGTAAGGTAGGAGATGATCCTACCTTAGTAACTTTAGCAATTTTTATATTTTAATAAAATTTTGTGTATATTTCTTTAGTAACTTTAGCAATTTTTATATTTTAATAAAATTATGTGTATATTTCTTTGTTCATAGAACAACAATTTAAAATGCAATACAATATAATGATTTTTATATATAAAAATTTACAATATTTTTATTTGTTGGTATCTAAGAANGATTATATTACTGAAAAACGCAAAATATGTTACAAGAGATTACAAGTTGGGGGCCATCAGGAATGGCCCCACCAAGAGAGGGGATGATCCCCAAATTAATCAATACATCTCCCAAGAGAGCAAAAATAGCCAGGGGGGCGCCCCCCAGGGAACAGCAGGGGGGGCACCCCCAAGGCCTGAGAACCCTCTAAGGGTTCATCAGCAGTACATGAGATATTAAGTCCAATACATTAGCATGTTAAACTTGTAACATACTTAATATTATTTATACCATATTGTTACTATTATTTTTCATACATTTTTTATTTTTATCATTAAACATATTTTCATAATTAGGATCTAGAACTTCCATAGGAAATTCATCATCTCCATCATCCATGGATCCTCCATAATCCCACATTCGATGAGGACCCATTTTGTAATCTTGAGATGTTTGAGATAATAACCTAATATTTGAATGAACAAAAAATAAATCTTCAACCTTTGTAGTGCCTAGTCTGTTGCATTTTGTTGAGTGAATAAATGCATATTCACTCCAATTTCTTTCACATGTTGATGCACTAGAAACCTATAATACAGAAAAGAATTAAATTCAAAACTTAATAAGAAGATTTTGCTAAAAAATCTTTGTTACATAAGCATAAGGATTTTGATTATCTTCTTCCATAATCAATAAGAGTGAAAAAACCTATTAAAAATAAGATAGAAATATGTTATTTTAGCTTAAATAAAGGAAACAACAAAAATTAAAGAGAGGCAACAAACATGAAGAAAGAAAAGATTAATGTCATTAAATATTTAGTTCACAAAAAAATATTTATAAATATCTTTCAAGTAAAATTTAAAAAAGATAACTTACTTGAGATAAAACACGAATTTCTACCTCTTCAGTAATGGAGTTTGAGTTCCATATTGATTCCAAAATGTAAAAGCATCTAATGCTTCACAATCATATGCACAATCAGGATGTGCAAAATCTCCCTCTGATTTGATATAAATGCCATATTATTTCTTTATCTTTACACGATCTTCTCTACTTAAAAAACATCGATCAATATAAGTTTTCCAACCTTTCTTAACTTACTCATCTATCCATGGCTTTTTATGAAACCATTTTGGATTAAGAAGAAACCCAATAGAATGAAGGGGAGAATGAAGCATCCTCCATCTCTTTTCACTACATTCCCATATTAAATCCTTTGTATGTTGATCAAAAGAAAATGAATCATTTTGTAAAATTTGAAACAATGATTCTCTCATTTGATCCATTTTTTCAAAAATTTCTCCCATGGATGGAGAATTACTATCGCAAAGTCTCAAAACCTCATAGATGGGATAAAAAAATTTTAAAATAATTTTTCCTTGCCTCCAACAATAAGATCAACAATTTCTTCACATAAACTTGAATTAACACTTAATGAAATTTTCCACCTTTCCCACTCTACTGAAATTGCCATTTCCCTAAGAGACTGTTTCACTTTAAAAAGACGTTCAATCATAATAAATTGTGAGAAAAACCTAGTTTCTACATATTTTAATAAATGTAAAGAAGAGTACTTTCTGTAGATGGCTTGTGACAATAAATGATTAGTGATAAATTGCTGAATTTTTTTACCATTTGCTACAACTTCAGATATCCAGTCAACACCAACATAAATATCTTTTAATAATAGATTCAAGCAATGTGTTGCACAAGGAGTCCAAAAGATATTTGAATATTCATCCTCTATCATCTCTTCTGCCAAAACATTATTTGAAGCACTATCTATGATAATTTGCACAATATTATCTCTTCCTATTGTATTTATAGCCTCACGAAATAATCCCATTAGATAAGCAGCATTTTTAACATTTCCTGAAGTGTCACGTGACTTAATAAAAATAACATCTTTTGGAGATGATGCAAGGATATTAATAAGTGGTTTGTTGTTAATATCTTTCCACCCATCTGATAAAATAGAAACACTTGTAGTAGACCAACTATCCTTTATGCTTCTTAAATTTGCTTCAACTTTATCTTTTTCTTCAGTTAAAAGTGTTGTTCTAATTTTTTCATAACAAGGTGGCACATATCCTTTTGAAGCAGAATTTATCATTTGTATGGCTTGTTTAAAATAAGGAGACCTAGCAATGTTAAAAGGCATGCCAAATGCATAGAAAAGTCTTGCTATAGCTACATCCACATTTTTTTTATTTAAAGAATCAAACATTTTTTCAAAATTAGTATTTTACATTGAACTACTGACATTTGTATGTGTATCTGTACTCTTGATGGTGGACATGGCATCAAAATGCTTGAATTGCTTAATGAGATCTTCTTTTTCAGATTTTGGTATTTTTTTACACACCAAAATTTGCTCTTTCTTCCCAATTCCAAGCAAGTGATATCTAACACGTGCAATAGAACTACTTCTATTTATGTTGCAATAAGGACAAATCCATGATTTGCTTCCTAAACTGCTATACTTACCTCTATAATATTTTCCTTTAACA
>MNCI01012414.1:27248-64063 GCA_015680685.1 Gnetum montanum | reverse complement strand
AGAACTACTTCTATTTATGTTGCAATAAGAACAAATCCATGATTTGCTTCCNTGCCTATTATAAAAATTCAAAATATTATTTACAAAAAAGATTAAAAANATTTACTATAGTCCATAGCTTTCTTTGAAAATCCTTTTTTAATAATTGATATTCTAATTTTTCTCCATGCTCTTCTTGCTCTTCAAAAAGAAAATCTTCTTCAAATGACATTGATCCTATATGCCTATTATAAAAATTCAAAATATTATTTACAAAAAAGATTAAAACAAATCATAAAAAAATGTATTTTAAAAATGACTGCTGCAATAATGTTCTTTGATAAACAATGTATAACAGAATTCCATCCAAAAAATAAAAATAAAAAATAATCAAAGAACATTGTCTATCAAAAAATTAAAAATTAAAAATTAATCAATACAGCTCCCATGACAGAACAAAAATAGTGGGGGTGCCCCCAAGAAACAAAGAGGGGGGAGCTTCCCCCAGGAGATAAAGAGGGAGGGTGTCCCCTAGGAAATAGAGAGGCGGGCAGCATCCCCCCAGGAAACAGAGAGGGGGTGTGCCCCTTGGGGACAAGGGGGGACACCCTCCCACCTAGGACAACCAAAAGGGGGGCGCACCCCCACTAGCATGATGAGCAAGAACAACGGAGAAGACCCAGGGGGCATCGACCGGGTAGAATTACCACTCAAAGAGTCTCAGACCAATAATAAACACAGATTTACTACTGCATATTAATAATCAAATAAAATCCCCACTCAAATAGTCTCAGACCAATAATAAACACAAATTCAGCATTGCATGTTAATAATCAAATAAAATCCTCACAGTTGAGCTGAAAATAGTGCAAAACTCTAGTGCTACTCTTTCATATAGATAAATAAGCATAAGGTAAGATCCGAGATTAAATCTATGAATAGAAGGATTTGCTGCCCCCATTGAAATGGGAATAGGGAAAGGCCAAAGACAAGCTTACTATATTAACTTTGAAGAGATGAACTTTAAAAATGAGACCCTATTTTACAGAATATGAATTGTAGATTGAAATTTACTATAATAAGAAACTCTGACTCAAAGAAAAGAATCTCAATGAAGAAAGACCAATGAAGAGATAATGTACAAAAATGGTCTCTGAATCCACGGTTTAGCCCATTTTGAAGAGGGAAGAGAACTGCTTGTTGTAGAAGCAGAGACTTACCACAGAGTTGACTGGTTATGGACAGGGATGCGATGCAGAAGTAGCAGCAACGGTCATGGAGAGCGATGCAGAAATGGTAGCAATTGCAGGATTAGCAACGTTCACAGCACACCGATGAAAAAGCGGTGGCAATAGCGTTCATAGCAGAGCGATACAAAAGTGGCAGCAACAGCAAGATTAGCAGCGTTCACAGTACAGGCACCAAATGCTTTACCTAAATGTGTTAATTATTAACCTCTTTTCAATAGAATAAACCCTAAATTTTTTCCCTCCATCTTTGCTATTGCAAATCTGCATTTAGTTCATGACAGATGCAGTTGTTGACCTGATCTACATTTAGTTCATGACAGATGCAGTTGTTGATAATAAAATCAAAAAATAAAATCAAAGGAAATGAAACCTGTCAAAAACGTTTCAATCTGCCTTGAAATGTTTCGACCACCAAGTGACGGTGACTGTTCATGGTGTTTTGAAACGGGATCCTGTTTCTGCAATGAAAAATGTGAAACGTTATGAATCCGTTGTGTTTCTGGCAACATAGATCTAAACTATTTGAGCTGCAGATGTTATCTGAGAGATTAATTACTTAGCAAGTCTGTTAATATTTTGAGATAGCCTGCATCATTATTGCGCATCCATGATTCTTGCAATGTCAAGAATAAGTTGTGGAGCATTGGATATTTTTGAGTTAGCAAAAATATCATTTGGGCTCTACTTACCAAAAATATGCAATCACTTAAATTAAGGGTGCATAGCAATGGAAGGCCAGATATAGCTATCCAAATTAATGTTGGATAGGTCTCCACCCTCCAAAGCTCTATAGCCTTCAATGTTGAAAAAGTTGTCATCCTTATCATTGAAAACATATAAGAGACACCTGACTAATCTCTACCACATAAATCAAGACCCACTAATATGAAGTCTCCATTTTCACTTAGTTGTGCATGATTGTACAATGACAACAATGGACCTAACCTTGACAGTTGTTCACATTGCAAGAGACCATCGTAGAGAAAATATATATGCCCTAACTTTGGGCATTCAACTGATTGCAACAAACCATCGCAGAGAAAATATATATGCCCTAACTTTGGGCATTCAACTGTTATTTTAAGATGTCGATACCCTGTTGATATCACTTCAATGTTTAAGACTAAAAGGCTCTTGGATGATATTGTAAAGTCACAATTTGTTGTACAGTCCAACAAGTTAAGAGTATGGAGCATAAGGCAATTGTTAAGAAATGTAGTCAAATTATGTATACCACATGCTTCCATGCTGCAGCTCTTAAGATGTGGAAACCCAGTAAAAAACATACTGTAGGAATCGAGGTTAAAGAATATAAATCCTCTTAGAAGAAGGGTTACCAATGATGTACATGAAGATAGATGATTAGGAATGTTACAGAGGAAGAAATCCTCCACTGCCGACAAATTGAAGAGTGAGAAATTCTGAACATTACGATCAGCAGCATTTTCAAGCCAATCATTCAGGGGTCCCCCAAGAAATCTAGTGTTCCTTCTAATTCTACCAGGAATGTATGAAGGGAAAGGGTTTCCAGATATTTTCTGTGTACAAGGAATACCCTGCTTACTATTTTTTGGAACCTACTTGAGTATTCCATGCTAAAACATTTATTGCCAAGAATATCCCCAAACTTTAAAGTTAAGCGAGGAAACTGAGTGTAAAGGATCCTCCATCGCTTGGAGAGAACTGAACACACAACTGCAGTCTTATACGATTTTGTGAGTGATAAAATATGCAGCAAAAGTTCATCCAGTAATGGACTTAATCTATCTTCAAATACTGCCATATTTTGGATTGCATGCTGACCTTCTCCTTCCAGCAATAAAAAGAAAAACATTTTAAATGTTGAGTAAAAAAAAAACATGGACAAAACAAAGAATGTATTCTATTCCATGGATTATGGAAAATAGTACCACAAAATAACACAACACGTAAAATGTATCAGAATTCAGATGTCTGGAAATTGAGTGTTTCCTAGAAAAGAAGAAGAAGCCTGGAATTCTTACCTTCACAGTCACTTAGAATATAAGATTCTAAATTGTAAATTCTGAATTGTTATGCACAAAATCACTAGTATCAATTTTTCAGAGAAAATGTACAAATACTAAAGAGAAGCATAGTTTGAGAAATATGCCATTTTTTGAAAGATCTGCCATATATCGTAATGCAATCTTGAAGGCCATTCAAAATAAGATCATGAACATAATTTTATTGATCTTTTAAGTTTACTATGTTGTTTATTACTAATTCTGATAGGAACAGAAATCTAAAATTTCTATATTTAAAATTTCTATATTTAACTTTCCATGGCTGAATGAAAACTCGTCCTCGAGTTTCTTACAAAATATTGGAAAGGTATGGGATTATTGACTGAATGACCATTGATAGTGGAATGGGGTGATAGACTCAACGTGCTTGGTGAACGGATCAACAATACAATACATGACAGCATTAGTGCTGATGACCACAAAGGTGAACACTATACATAAATGACATCCAGCCTTATTTGGTAGCTGGAAGAGAAGGAGAGAGAGAAAAGAATAAGGCGTGTTGCTGCCAATGCCAAGATTGCATCTTCCATTGTTTATCCATATCCACACCACCAATCTTTCTCCTTTCATAAACGTTCTAGTTCCAGTCCATCCTGAGTGTTTCCTCCAGGTCTAATCCATTGTTATATGATTGTCATCTACACATACAACACAGTCACAAATGAGCGAGGGTAGATAAATCACAATGCAGTTGATACCTTGCCTCCATGTAAAGTGCATTGGCTGAGTTGTGGTTATGGTAGATACTGATTTTAGAGATTTAACACTGGTGACTACCTAAGGTGTAGGGGTTAGGAAAACTTGAAAAATTTGTGCCAGGGACCCCATGATGAAGAGCGAACCTCCGATAGTGAGAGGATGGAAAAAGATGAGGAATAAAAAAGATGGAGAAAAAGCAACAATGAAAACACCAATAAAATAGATGTCATAGATGGGGATGAAACAAAAAATTGTTGATTACAGACAATGTTTAAGGGAAAGAAGTTAACAAATGCACCAAAAAGGAATGCTAGTGGGTCCTCCCCAAAGTAGGCTCATGCCCTTGATGCCCTAATAGACCCACAAACCAAAGAGTCCATAGGCTCTAGGAATGTCATTTGGAAGCAAGTGTTAAAAGCTTACCCACAAGAACTTACCAAGGAAAAACAATGCATCAGCCAAGATACAGGCTAATGATAAAATCGACAATGAGATGAAAAATGAAGAAGAAATGTGGAGAGGAGAGAATGGAATGGAAACCCAAGGACAAGGTTGTGTAAAGTCCCTTGTGTATGTTTTATGGTTAATGTGACCAAGTAGAACTCATTCCAAATCTAGGCTCAACAAACCACATTCAGTGAATTTGCATCAACACATTTGACCATCCTATCCTCTTGAAGGAACAAGAATTCCTCTACAAAAAGTCACCACCATTCCGAGGAGAGCGAGATGGAGAATTAGGAAGCAAGAAAGGGCCTTAGTTAGAGGGAACCTTCAAGCATGGGTAACATGTCTTTCTAGTGCCATAACTAGTGTGTGTAGCCCAAGTTCATTATTGTATCTAAGGGGTGTGCTTTGAATTTTCACTTTTCACTTTTTTTTCTTTTTTGTTGTGTTTTTTGCATGAGAACCACACCATGCAAAGACTTATTTTTATGTACTCAACTTTCAGAGATTTGATGAATGGTCAGAATGATGGAAAACCCAAGGAAAAAGCATCCAAGCACAAAAGAGAATAGTCAGCACAAATGCATAGAATCCCCTTGAAGTCACACTCTTTTCATCCTTTAAGTCTTTCCTTAGTCTGAGAAATACCCAACCACCAATTTGTTAACAATTTTATTAGAGAAAGGGACTGTACAGTTCCAAGCCAAGGAAGACCATAGGATTTTATGGATGCATGAATGACATGGAATCATTGCATGTTTAATCAAAAGAACCATACCTTAATATCAACACCATGCTTCAAAGGTAAAATCCAGAAATTACCAATCAATATGATATTATTCATGCCACCATCATGAACACTTGACGAAAAAAATAAAGTAATCACACAAAGAAATGGTAAAAATATGAACAATGGTGTAAAAGAAAAACAAGAGAGATTATAGAAATGTGCAAAAAAAATGTGTAAAACAAAAATTTAGAAAGAACTAAGGGCCTTCAATGGTTAGTAGAGGTGGCCATCTCCCCCATGATTGAGTTGAAAGGAGGAGATCCGAAATAATGAGCAAGGTTGCCCACCTACAGAGGTAGCATGTGTTCTAGATATCCTAAACTCATGAAAAGGTTTTGTTTGTTGCATGTTAACTAACAGTCTCTTATCTTGGCTCTCAATTTATATATGTTCATGGCCCCTAAAGGAAAATTTGCATAGATAATGTAAGGTTCTTACCACAGCGTTTGAAATTTGGTATGTTGTGACACATGTGTAGAGTTCTAGTAGAGAACCTTATCTCCTAGTTGATACTTAACATTCCTAATTTTCAGGTCATGACATTGTTTATTAAATTCCTTGTGCAATTCATTAGATGATAGGGAAGCTATTTAGTTCTTATCTAGCAATTTAAGAGTCATCAACCTTTGTTTTTGTGCTAGATCAAGGTCAAGGTTGAGGTCACATGCCATGGCTAGTGTACGGATCTCAATTTGGATAGGGAGCATTGAAAGTTTTCCATATACTAACTCGTAGGGAGAGTAGCCTATAGGGAGTTTCCATGTGGAGTGGTATGCCCAAAGAGCATCATTCAGTTTAGTTCTCTAGTCTCGCCTATACTTGCTAATGGTTCTAGTTAGTATCTTAGTAATCTCCCTATTGTTGACCTCGTCTTGACTGTTTACTTGGGGGTGGTATGGTGTAGTCAACTTATGCTCAACCCCTAAGCATTGCATTAACTTCTAAAAAGTTACACTTGTGAAGTGTGTACCATTGTTTGAAATAAGTGCATGTGGCACACCAAACCTATTGACAACTTGTTGTTGAACAAATTGTACAGCTGTAGATGATGTGCAATATTTAACGGTAGCTACTTCAGCCCATTTTGTTAAGTACTCAATGGCAACTATGATGTATGCTTTTCCATTGAACATTAGTGGAATGGGTCCCATGAAATCAATTCTCCAAATGTTGAAGGGTTCTAACGGTTGAATTCATTGTTGCAGACCCTGCATTCTAGCAGTCATTCCCCCATCACATTGACAGTGCTTAGAAGATTGGACAAATTAATGGGTGTTCTGGAACAAGGTAGGCCAATAATACCTTGCAAGAAATATCTTGATGGTCATTCATCTCCTAGCATAATGACCCCCACAAGGGCCCTCATGAGCATCTTCAAGAACTCTCAGTTGATCTCTATCAGGAACACACCAGTGAACCAAGCCATCAGGACATACTTTGTAAAGTTGTCCATTGATCTCCATATAGTACTTGGCTCTATGAAGAAACTATTGTTTCTTCTTAAGGTTTAGCTCTTGTAGTGTTTGTTGGGTAAGGAGATAGGTAAGAATTCTATTGTACAAGTTTTTCTCCATGGGTGGTTGGTTATTCATTACATCGGCAAAAGAGGAACTCATCATGGAAATGATCAAAAATTGGATACTCATCCTCTTTGCTATCCTAGCGCAACCAAGATAAATGATCGNTTGATTTAACAATGATTGATCGCAAAGGCACTGAGAATGTAGTTTNCAAACTCTTGTAGGATTACAAGCCATCATATAATATGGGGGCTTACCATTGGCTTATTCATGAGGAACCAAATTGCACTATGATCTGTGTGTATGAATACTTTGTATCCTAATACATAGTGTCTAAATTTTTCTAGTGTAAACACAACAACCATTAATTCTATTTCTGTAGTAGTGTAGTTAAGTTGTGCATCAGCAATACTTTTACTTGCATAGTGGCTGTAATAGGGATATTTTTGGTAATCTAACTATGTAAGTATGGATTCCAAGGCATAGTTGGATGCATCAGTTATGACATGGAATGGTTTGGGCTAGTCAAGAGCTTGTGGAATGGGTGTTTCTACTAGCTTCCGTTTTAGAGTTTGGAAATCTATTTCGCATTCCCTAGTCCACTCAAAGGGTACGTCCTTTTTCATTAACTCTACCAATGATTTGAAAATATTTAGAAAGTTCTTTATGAATCTCCTATAGTAGCCAGGGTGTCCAAGGAATGATCAAATGTCTTGAACAGTTTCCAATTGATGAATAATTCCTTGGATGACATTGATTTTCCTAGGGTCTACCTCTATCCCTGCATGTTAGATTTTATGTCCAAGTACTATGCCTTCTTGAACCATCAAATGGAATTTTTGCCAATTGAACCTCAAATTTGTTTCTACACATCTTTTTAGCACTTCCTATAATCGGTCCAAGGCTTGATCAAAACTTGCTCCATAAGTGGAGAAGTCATCTATAAAGACTTCCACACCATTTCCTATCTGCTACTGGAATATGCTTAGAACTAAGCATTGAAATGTTGTAGGGGCATTGCATAAGCCAAATGGCATTTTTTTGTATGCAAACATTCCCCAAGGACTGGTGAATGCAATTTTGGCTTTGTCTTCTAGGGCTATTTGTATTTGGTTGTATCTGCTATATCCATCTAGAAAGCTATAATAGCGATGCCCTACGATTGTGTCTAAGACTTGGTCAACAAATGGCAACGGAAAGTGATCCTTGAATTTTGCCATGTTTAGTAGCCAAAAATCTATGCACACCCTCCATTTTCCTCCCTTTTTAGGCATGATTACTAAGGGGCTAACCCATTCGCTATCAGAAATGGGGTATATGAACCTAGCATTTAGAAGCTGTTCGAATTCTTCTTTTACTACTTGCTTCAACTTTGGGTTCAATCACCTCTAAGGTTGTTTTCAAGGCTTCATGGATGAGTCAGCATAAATCCTATGTTGGAATATCCTAGGATCTATTCTGATTAATTCTAGATATGACCAGGAAAAGGCTTTTGACCACTTGTTTATTAGCTTTAGCAGACTCTCTTTTTGTTGCTGAGCAAGTTTCGCATTGATGATTACTGATTTTCCATTCTTAAGGAACGTGTATTCCATACTAGTGGGCAATGGTTTTAGCTCTAGGGGCTCTTGTTTAAATTTCTTAGGAATTTCCAACTTTCCCCAGTTAATGTTTTCTAGGTTAAGACTTGGTAGTTGGCGGTGGACTTGCTCTAATGTGTTTATGCTATCTATGTAAGTGTAAGTCAAACCCTTAGTTAGTTCCATGCATATAAGTGAGCTACTTTCTTGATTAGCTATCAGCCATGGGGTGTCTTCTTTTCGTGTGGGTGCTGCATACAAGAACCTTTGTATATTGATCATTTGTGGACACTGATTGCTTGTAGGCGATGTTAAACTTTGCACAACCCATGATCTCTGCACGCAATTACACCCTATGTCACTGTATGCGATGCATGGGACTTTCTTCTTCTCGATCTTTTCAAAAGTATTTTCCTTAGATATTTCTAGGAAAAGATTGCGGATTCCTAGGCATGCATTGATAGTGCTTAGCCATGCCCTTCCCATTATGATTGGGAAGTCCCCCTTACTGTTGTTCATTTGAACCACTAGGAAGTCACTTGGATAAGACCATCCACAAATAGTGGTAACAATGTCCTCCACTAATCCCAAGGGAATAGTGATGGACTAGTCAACCAACTCTAAGCGAATGTTGCTCTTTTTTAATGGAGGTAGCTTCTAGGCCTTATACATTTCTTGGGATATTAGGTTGACACCGAAATCTAAATCCAAAAGAGCTTTGCATGGCTCATTCTGAGCAATTTGTAGATATATCAAGGGACTCCCAGGATCAGATAATTTCCTAGGAAGGTGGCCAACTTTGATCCAATTAGTAACGACATGTGTTAACATGACCGTATGCATTGAATGAGATGTTAGGTTTGAAGGGGGCTCTGAAGATTTATTTGATACGGAGACGTCCAAAGACTCAGCCACTTGGGGTTGCAAAGGCTTGGTTGGATTGTTGATTTTGGAGAAAGGTCTTTTCTTCATACAGTTGTCAGAACCAACAGTAGGTTGAGGATTAATAGCCCTTGTAGTATTGCATTGCTGTGGCTGAGCAAGGAGTTCACCTTACATTGCTGGAGTAGGTGGTAATGGAGTTATTGATGGGAGATATGCAGATAGATTTGAAGAATGGTACACTTGTGGATTTGAAGGAGAGGAAGTCCTATAGTACTCGTGGGCTTGGTAGTGATGTTGGGGAGTAACATGACGAACAGAGTCACATGGAGATTGGATGTTGCACATAATATCCATATGGGTTAGGTTACCGATAAGGATATTGTTGCCTTGGTGGTGGCATTCCCCATGATTGTGGGTGCTACCACTATTGATGTTGCTCAATCGGTTGTGATGAAGTTCCACTTGGATAATATGTTAAAGGTTGGTGAAACTGCCTTGGGTTACCTTGGGGATAAGGTAACCGTATGGATGTTTCCCATTTTTTTAAACATCGATTAAGTGCATACATCCCCAGACTCCTGCAAATGTGAGATTGCAGGGAAACATTTCTTAGGATGGTGATATTGACATATCTCGCATCCACTATCATCGTCTGTATCTTACTCCACAACCTCTTCAATAATAGCAACTTTACCCTTATCCTTGTTACATGCATTTTCTGCTTCTCTCTTTTTTCTTTTATCATGATCACTACCTTGCTCTCTAGACTCCTCTACTACTTTGAGAATAGTTTGAAACCTACTATCCAGGGAGTCGCATATTTGGTCTACCTTTGCTGATACTTCTGATGTTAACTTTTGGATAAGCAAGGTTTTCCTATTCATCATCGCTTCTAGTGGAGACTCTTCCTCATCCTCACAAAATCTTACTTCTTTCTTCCAGAGGGAAGGATCTCGGTTATATTCTTCTGCAGTCTCTCTCTCTCATAGCTCACCTTCTTCCATAGAAACCTACTCTAGTAGTTTGTGGATTTGATGGGACCTAAGCTTTAAAAACCTTCCTTGGGCATGAGTCCCAAGGCTTCTTCTTGTTTCATGCCTAACCCCATCTATGAGATGGCATGGCTGATCCCGCTACGAATAACCATGGCCAAGAGAATGATGTAATAGTATATAATAACAGCCATGGCAGCATCCAAGAGTTCATGACTTCCTTTTTTCCATCCTTGGATTTTCTTTCACAGGTTAGACACCTGGGAGTACGTTTGGTACTTATCATTGAATAATTCTAGCATAGTACTCCACCTACGAATGGATTCCAGTTCTAAAGACCAGTACCAGCTTTCAGCTTCTTTTACTAGTGTCCATTGGAATAACTTAAGTTTTTTCCATTCATTTTCTATATTTTGCAAGACACACACATCATGAAATGCTTGTAAGTGATTTTGAGGATCAACGTTATATCCCCCTTCAAATTGTGGAATGTTATTCATATCTAACCTCTTGATCCTACTATCTTTTTGGTGCCTTGTTGGAACTCTTACATCCTCAATTATGTCTAGCATGCTTCGAGTAGCGAGTAGGGGTTCATCATGATCATCTCGTTCATGGTGTCTATGGTGCCTACGTTGTTCCCTACTCTTCCTTCTTCTATGTCATGATTCCATAAAGTGTCTTCGTCCTCTATCTTGGCTATCTCGTCTGTGAATTCCACTTTGCTTGCCCTTGTCCTCACAATATTTTTCTCTATGGCTACATCTGAACACTGAAGGAGAGGATGAAGGTGAATAACAAAGATAACCACCACCATGACAGTGTCTACTATCTTCTCTTTTATTTTCTCTCCATCGATCGCAACTACAATCAAAATGTCCACCTTCATCATGTGTCCTTGTTCTTTTTTCAGACACTTTGTGTCTGTTGGTATTAGCACCTGGGTTATGAATAGTAGAATGAAGGTTCTGATACACAACCACTTGGCCAAATTCAAGGGGAGAAACATCGTTATGTGTGTGACTACCTGAGGCAGGTTCATCACCCTCAATTTCACTTAAAACGTGGGGGGAATCCTTGAACCATTTTCCCTTCAAATACTTATGGTGTCTTTCCTATTGAAAATCCCTTTGATGTTGCACCTCTATGGGGTGATAGTCTCTCGAATCATAGTCCTGTGTAATGTATT
The DNA here is from genome assembly GCA_015680685.1 of Gnetum montanum. Classification (NCBI taxonomy): domain Eukaryota; kingdom Viridiplantae; phylum Streptophyta; class Gnetopsida; order Gnetales; family Gnetaceae; genus Gnetum; species Gnetum montanum. The sequence continues at coordinate 52,684 of MNCI01012414.1, read as the reverse complement.
TTGCATGTAAGTGTGGCATGCCTATTCATGTGAGAGCACGAAGAAGCATACTTGGGACTAAACGGTCGGGAAGTAACACTATGTTACCTTCCAAGTCACGCCAATGTAGTTGTTTGTCTTCATGGAGAATAAAGGTGAAGTTGGGTACATATTCATTGGGGTGAATATATACCACACGAAACTGTTGAGGGATTGGTGAATCAATGTCATGTGTATCCTGCCGCTGATTGCTTCTTGTGTTAGTCCTAGGTGGTGAAGTGCTTTTGTGCAAAGAAGAAGACATCTTGTGTTGTTCATTATGCAATGTACTATTATCTTTTCTTAACCAACCCTAAGGGTTCATTCCAATGATGTGAATGATTTCCTAAGTTCTACTTAGTGCACAAACAACTAGGTCCCTGGCAATGGTGCCAATGATGACTGGTGAGGTACCCCTACACTCAACCATACGAATATGAGCATTTCATGCATGATCCGATCGAATTCCAAGGACTAAGTTCCTATGCACCTTTGTGGAACAATAACAGGTTGGTTAATCATTGTCTTCCCTAACTTACTTGTATGTCATGGTTGTATGGTTAAGTAAGCTTAAGGCATATGATTTTTATAGTTTTTATGTGTTTTATATCCTAGGCTAGTAAGGAGGGAAAGAGAGATAACTAGTAACTAATCCAATTTAACTACTCATTAACTAAGTTCTAATTACTCCTAACACCATTATTCTTTCCCACTTGCTGTATAGACCCTAAACCAGTGTAACGTTGCTGGGATTACCAAACGCTAATCGTCACTGGGTTACCAAGCACTACACGCATGCTCTAAGCGGTCGTACTAAGTATATTTAACTAAGAGAGTTGTAGGGTGAGAGAAATCATTAATCAACTAGGAAATCATTAAATAATAATTATCTCTAATTAATCTATTTTGTATGCTATAAGGTTTATTATAAAGTTCATCTTTATTGCCATACACAAGGTGTGCTCAGGTACATAATGCTCAAATAAAGATCTATTCACTCTATGACTCCTACTGTGGGCATGTAGAAATAATTCTAACTCTAGAGGGAAGAAATGGCAAGAGTTTGGGTAAGGGACTAACTGTCTAATGTGAAAACCAAGGGTGCCACCTCTTATTTATAGGCAAGGAGACAAGCTGCAATATCGGGTATCTGACATCGCATGGTTGGATCCAATATCGCGGATGCAATATCACGGTTCATCAATAAGTTTTCCATTTATCATCTTTAATAATTTGATTTTTCACTAGGTAGCACATTTAATAGTGATGATAATTACATTTTGATCATTTAGAGACATATCTTTAGTTGGACTAGAAGACATTTTCTTTTTAATAGGTCCATATATGTTTCCTTGTTTATTTTCTATTTTAGTTCTTGTGTCTCCTTGTTTAACATCTTCTTTTGATGTATAGTTAGAGTGTAAGATGTTATTCTCTAAGTTCTTTTTTTGGTTCATTTTCTTAAGTCAAGAACTAATTAGTGGATTAGATGTTTCTATGCATCTTTTGAAGGGTTTTGTATTCTCATTTTTGATCCATTGGGTGTCTTTTGATTTAGTGGCTATTATGTAGACTTGGTTTTACACACACACTTGTTCCTTAAGTTTGTTTTGGATTAGTATATGGATCGTGTTAACACTTTGAACTTTCAACTCATAACTGCATCCTTTATCATTATAAGTAATGCATGGAATTTTCTCTCTCTCCACAATGATAGGTTCATCTTTTATGATTTGTGTTGAAGTGGTAATGGTTGTTGGCTTTTTCATATAATTAGGAGATATTATTTTTGTGAGGATAGGGATTGCACCATATCATCCTTATGCTAGTTCTGATGAGCTAGTAGGCCTACTAGTTTTATTCACATGTGTAGAAATTGTCCTAAAGAAAAGACATTTTTGAGACTTTTGCTAAGATCTACTAACATTATCATTTACTTGTATTTTCATAGCACAAGTAACATTCTTTGGTTGAGGTTGTGATGCTAATCCTTCCTGCATTATTGGTGGTGACATATGTTGGAGTGAAGTATGAGAGTATTAAGGATGTGACAGAGGATAAGACATATGAGATGGTGATCCCACCAGAGATCTTGTGGGTTGATGGTATTTAGGAGATTGGTAGTAGTGATTTGAGGTAGAGGAAGTAGAACCATTTGGAGAAATAGGTTGTTGAACATAGTGTCCATTATCATATGGTTGGTAATAAGGGTATTACTGGGTTATTGATGGCATCCCCCACAACTATGGATTTTCCCACTATGGTTGATAGCACTTTTAAGGTTGATAAGAGATCCCATTGGGATAGTAAAGTTGGTTATAGGACTATCTATAATTTCCTTGTGGATAGGATAATCTCATAGGCATTTTCTTTTCCACAAACCTAGAATTCAAAGTAAAAATCGAAAAATCTTGTAAATGTAACATAACTAGGCAATAGCCCTTTGGATATTCATATTGATAAATGTCATATACATCATCCTCTTCTATATTTGAGTTTGTAACCTCTTCTAATACAGCCATTTTTCCTTTTTTCCAATAAGTGTCCCTACCTATTTCTTTGTTCTTTTTCCTCTTCTTGTTTTGATCACTTGATTCTTTTTGTTTTGCCTTCTCCTCTATGATTTTCAAGTAGGTTGTAACTTTTTCATTCATCAACTCTCACATCTTATCTACCGTTTCTTCAATCTCAATGATAGACTTTTGTATTAGCAAGGTTTTTTATGAAATCAACTCATCAAGAGTTACCTCTTTTTCCTAATCATAAATATGAACCTCTTTTTTGAAAATAGTTGGATCCCAGTTATATTCCTCTAGACTCTCCATTTTATACAACTCTCCTTCTTTTGCCACATGTTCAAATAGCCTTTGTATTTGATGGGCTCTTCATTCTAATAATTATCCTTGGGCATAGATACCAAGGATCTTCCTCATTTTGTTACAAAACCCATCTATGATGTGGAGAAGCTACTCTTTTTGAGAAAAACCATGGCCTATACATTTATGTAATAAAGAATAGTATCTATCCAAGGCTACATTCAAGGATACATGGTTTTCTTGCTTCCACCCTTATATTTTTTTCTTACATTGAACACTCTTTCATAAGTTTGGTATTTTTTGTTGAAGAGCTCAAGAATTTTGGATCACTAGTGGATTGAATCTAGTTCCAATGATCTACACCAACTTTTAGCTTCCTCTATTAGTGTTCTAGGAAAGAGCTTAAGCTTTTTCCACTTACTTTCAATATTTTTCAAGGTGCAAACATCATGGAAGGCTTGTAAATAATGTTGTGGATTAGAATTATAGCCTCCCTCAAATTTATAAATGTTATTCATATCAAGCCATTCGATGCCTGTGAGGTATTCTAACTACCTCCTTGATTTGTATCATGTTCCTAGTAGCCAATAATAATTTATCTTTATCAAACATGTCATGGTCATAATCTCTATTTCTGTTTGTCTAATAGTAATGGTCTTATCGATGCTCACTTTGATGTCTTTCACCTTANTCTTGTCTTTGATTTCTATTTCTATCTTCATCTTGATCCCTTAGTGGAGCTCTATCTCAATACCTCTACTCACCTTCATCAAAACTAGACATTAAAGATGAAGAAAAAGATGACAAACTAGGAGAATCACCATGGCTTCTATATCTTCCCCTGTGATTCCTTGATTTATCTCTTCTATATTTGGAGAAGGTCCTGGGCCTTGAGGCCCTTCTTATTCTAAGACTTGTTCCATCCCCTCTAGGATTATCTACATTAGTTGAATGTAGTCTTCGAATGTGGTAAGGGTCTAAATGAGCATTTGGTGATTCATTCCAATTCTCTTTAATATAGATCCTACCATTTCTGCTACCATTGTTCTCATCAAGTGATGGATTATCAACTCTATGTGAAGAATACATTTTTTTAATTAATAATTTATGTGACTTAAAATATTAATATTTTCAAAAAGATAACTCACGAATGCTTGAACATCAGTCATTTATAATGTAACTACTAGATTTATAATGGGCTCTTCATTCTAATAATTATCCTTGGGCATAGATACCAAGGATCTTCCTCATTTTGTTACGAAACCCATCTATGATGTGGAGAAGCTACTCTTTTTGAGAAAATCCATGGCCTAGACATTTATGTAATAAAGAATAGTATCTATCCAAGGCTACATTCAAGGATACATGGTTTTCTTGCTTCCACCCTTAGATTTTTTTTCTTAGATTGAACACTCTTTCATAAGTTTGGTATTTTTTGTTGAAGAGCTCAAGAATTTTGGATCACTAGTGGATTGAATCTAGTTCCAATGATCTACACCAACTTTTAGCCTCCTCTGTTAGTGTTCTAGGAAAGAGCTAAAGCTTTTTCCACTTACTTTCAATATTTTGCAAGGTGCAAACATCATGGAAGGCTTGTAAATAATGTTGTGGATTAGAATTATAGCCTCCCTCAAATTTATAAATGTTATTCATATCAAGCCATTCAATGCTTGTGAGGTATTCTAACTACCTCCTTGATTTGTATCATGCACCTAGTAGCCAATAATAATTTATCTTTATCAAACATGTCATGGTCATAATCTCTATTTCTTTTTGTCTAATAGTAATGGTCTTATCTATGCTCACTTTGATTTCTTTCATCTTGTCTTTGATTTCTATTTCTATCTTCATCTTGATCCCTTAGTGGAGCTCTATCTCAATACCTCTACCCACCTTCATCAAAACTAGACATTAAAGATGAAGAAAAAGATGACAAACTAGGAGAATCACCATGGCTTCTATATCTTCCCTTGTGATTCCTTGATTTATCTCTTCTATATTTGGAGAAGGTCCTGGGCCTTGAGGCCCTTCTTATTCTAAGACTTGTTCCATCCCCTCTAGGATTATCTACATTAGTTGAATGTAGTCTTCGAATGTGGTAAGGGTCTAAATGAGCATTTGGTGATTCATTCCAATTCTCTTTAATATAGATCCTACCATTTCTGCTACCATTGTTCTCATCAAGTGATGGATTATCAACTCTATGTGAAGAATACATGTTTTTAATTAATACTTTATGTGACTTAAAATATTAATATTTTCAAAAAGATAAATCACGAATGCTTGAACAACAATAATTTATAATGTAACTACTAGATCACTAGCACCATCCATGTTAATGATGCTAATGATGAGCAGTAAGTACCCCTTATGCCAAACCATATGAATCACGAGCATTCATGTACAATCTGATTGAATTTTGTGGATGGAATTAGTATGGTATCTAGATTGTTAAGCATTGGACTCAAGTCACTATCTTCCCACTTGGACCAATGGTAGCTTGATCATGTATTATTTAGTTCAAAGTAAGGTATATGATTATTAATGTTTTGTAACCCTTAAACTAATTGAATTATAATCTAGAAAATAATTATTTAATCTAATTAATAGCAAGAATATAAATTCTAAGATAGTCTAAGGATGATGAGTGTCTATTCTCAGCTTTTCGTACACATCCTAAACTAGGATTACCAAGTGTTATGCTGTTGGATGAACTAAGTAATAACGCTAATGGGATTACCACGCAAATACAAGTTTGCACTCAAAATTGGTTGCACTCATTCTGTTGATTGATTAACATGCATAGAAATGTAAATGTTAAATTAGTACATATAAAATAAATTGCATTAAATTAAATATATTCTAAGTCAAAGTGTTGCAATGAATAGGAACCAATCTCAATCTTATTTTCATTTATGGAATGTGTCCAGGTACAATGCCACTTGAATAAGATGTTGTACAACTATCTTAAATCCATACTAGGGGCACTCACTGACTATTTACTAAGATTATGAAATAAAACTACAAGAGTCTAGCTACAATAATGACTAAATGATGCCAAATACATGACAAATTCTCACATATTTATAGGAAAATATATGCATTATTTCGATGGAGATGCATTAATGCATTTAGTTGCATCGATGAGGATGCATCGACGAGGATGCATTGATAGGGCTACATTAGGGGTGCATCAATGCCTCTAAGATGCATTGTCCATTAATGCATCTATGCATTTTCATCCACACATATGAATCAATGTAATTAAGATGCATTGATAGGAATGCATCGATGAGACTTCATTGATAGGGATGCATCAATGAGGCTTCGTCAATAGGGATACATCAATGAAGCTTCCCAACATATCACATCTCATCAATAATATAAATCTAATTTCTAGATATCTTTTGGAGTAATTCCTTTTTTTAAAATTGTAGATAACTTCCTAATATTTTCAAAAATATAAATTTGATTAGCCTATTCTTTGTGAAGTCAAGATAATCAAGCAATTCTTCCACTACCTAACATTCCTTTACAACAACCTTATCATCAATGTTCTTGAGGGTGGTGGTCATTTTTTCTTCCATGGTATTCCAAACATGGTCCACATTATTAGTTAAATCTATTAAGTCCTTCTTGGTTCTAACCTATTTTTATAATAAGGCCTCAACTACTTCAAAGATTCAACTATACCCTTAATATTCTTTAACTCTCTCTGACATGCTAGATTATGATTGTGCTTTGCAATTAACCATAGCTTCTACCACTCACATTCCATAGAAGCAATGATATTCCAGAGTACTTTAATTTAAACCATGAACTTTTTATGTGCCTAATCCATTACATACATGTCCACACACTTTCTTGTCTCCTACATAAGACCTTCCATAATATGCATTAACTACACTCATTGGCTAAAGCGATGGTTCAGACAATAGTGAGTAATGTCCAAAGGTTCATAAGCTTCTTACCTCTATTTTACCATCTTCTTTTAAATAGTAGAGATGCAAACATGTTTAAAATTTAACATAGAAGACTTTAATCATATATGTTCATTGCTGAATTAATGTGGGGATTAAGAATTTGTATCAAGTTTCCACATGCTCAAGGAAGGTGTAAGTAAACAACTATAACTTCTATCCATCATTGACAATTCCTTAAATGTAGAAAGCATTATCAAATGCATACATGTACAATTACAGATCATTACTAGTAAGTACTATGTAAGTTTCAACATTAGCCATGTTAATACATGTGATACAACTATCATGAATATGCTTCCACGAAATATAAACAACTTCATTTAGTTCATGGTAATCATCCTAATCAAACAATTTATCATTCTCATGATTGGATGATTCAAAATAATGTAAGTTGTAGAATTTGAAGATCAAGTCAATACTTTGGATTCTAGCAACACTCCTATGAAATGCACCTTCGCATGGATCTTCATGATGAATAGGCCTCTTTCCTTTCTTATTAGCTTGAACCTCCTCATCATCTAAGTCCTCTCACATGATCTTATAATGTGATTATTTCTTAACCATCTAATCTCAAAGCTCTTATCTTTGATGAGGTTCATACTTACTGTAGTGTGGATCAAATGTCAGGTAATACTTCAATTCATCAAGCATACCATAGTTGGTCAATGCCTCTTTGAGATCATATTGCATAGTCACAATTAAAATGGCTCATGTTAATCCATTAACTCAAGAAGAATTAGTACAAAATAATCCATTAAATTCAATTTTACTCCAATTTATGGATTTTCCAATACAATGGATATATTTGATTTACTTACCCATCTCTGCCTTTGAGAACCATCCATGAGCTTCTTATCACTCTCCCTTTTTATCTTGATTATACGCCAAGATAATTGGTAATATAAAAGCATCTAGTGAATGTTTTAATATAATTTTATCCTTCTTTATTCTTTTTACATTCTTCTTCATGATGGTCCTTAGTCAAGTTTCATGTTTCCTATGATCTTACTTATGATAGTAACCTTCACAAAAAGCTAATAAAAATACAAACTCTAATTGAAAAAAATGTTAAAATAAAAAATGTATACGTATTCAAGGCAATTCACTAATTATTAAAGAGATTACTTCTTGTATAAACTTCTCATTATGTTTTGTATTAACATTTTATCTTTTTTCCCCATTGTATACTATGATTGCTATGTTTTAACATTGTTGCAATGTCCCATCATTGCAGTGTTATATTATTTTTATTTTTGTGGTTAACATTTGTTAATTTTCTTATTAGTACTCAATTATAATTATTACTAGCAATTGTGACTAGCCATTATATTTGATGCAACACTTCATGTATTTTAAATATGAAGGCTAAGATATTTTATGTATGTTTAAGTCCTATCCTCTCTAAGAGTGTGGTTATTTTGGTTGCTCATCATTGATCCTATAAACTTCACATGGAATTAAAGTAAGATGGTAATTAACTATTTAATCAAAGTTGAAAAATAATCCTGATAAGAATAAAATCCTATGTATCATTTCCTGAAAGTCAAGTATTAAAAGCTTCAAATTATCACATATGAAAACTTCAGATGAGATTTCTAATATGAGGAAATAGTTTGAAAGGAATTCCTTCAAAAACTACTATAGTGAATAAGAATAATAAGGTGCTGAAAATGTTAATTGCATTGAGTTTATCTAGTTAGTTTCTATAATTGATGAAGAAATAGGATTTTACATATAAAATGTGGAAAAATCTAGAGGAAACATTTGAAGTGAAAAATGAATCAAACTTAGAATCCCTTTAGAATTAATTGAATTCACATCATTTGAAAGAAGATGAACCTATGAAAACCATTTTTTATAAGATATCTACACTACATGCCAAATTAAAAGCTCAATTTACAAGAGTATTAGATGAAACAATAAATTTCTATTTACATAAGGTGTTATCATCATCGCACAATTTCTTCACCCTAAATCATGAAAAAAGGTAGAAATACCTACATCACAATGGAGTTATGAATATAGATTCATGAAGAAGAAGCAAATTTGAATATGTATGTATCAATATTAGAACAAACCTCTCAAGAAATGTTGATGAAATTAGAAAATATCGAAAGAGATAGAGAATGTCAAGGTATTGTCATATTCCTAAAAAGGAGAATAGTCATGACACATATCATAGTTATGATAATACAAAGAAACCTAAAGCTAAGATCATGAAAAAAAATGTAGGCTAATAATTTTTTCAAAACTAGGCAAAAAATTAAATAAGAAAAATAAAAATTCATTTCAATCAAAGCTTGGAACTATTGATACTATAAGGAATGAGGCTTAGCCCTTCACCATGGAATTTAAGATTCTCACAATGAATGACCTCTTAGAAAATTTTGTTTATATTAATTCTAGATCCTTACAACATTATATAGAGAATTTATCTTTATTAAAGACTAAAGAACATGCCTAATTCAAACTAAGTACGATCAATTAAAATTGTTAAAAGTGGGGATATTATAGTTTCTAAATTAAAATTAAAATATGTTGGTTATAACAAAGAATTTTCCACGACTTTGATTTCAATATTCCAATTAATAAATGAATGTTTAAGTATTAAATTTGAGAAAAACAACCATGGCATGTCATATTGTATGATACACTGTCATATTGTATCTTTAAATTGGTAGATTATCAAGTTGAAAGAATATAGGTAGTTGAAAATAAAGATTCACTAAGAAAATGGAATTTAAGACTTGGGCATGTCTATATAGAAACTTTAAAGAAAATGCATTATTTTTATCTAGAGATTTCTAAGTTTAATAAAAATAAGATACTTGATTGTGCTTCTTATAAGTTTGGAAAAATGTGATAGCTGTCATTTAAAAGACACTATGAAATTAAGGTCATAAGACCACTTGAGATAATACCTTTCAATGTATGTTTTTCCTTTTCATCAAAAGGAATAATAAATGAAAGGTATTTTGTTATTTTTAAAATGATTTTAGTCAAATAATGTCGTTATAAAATGGTCCAAAAGTCACAAGTTTTGGAAAAAATTAAACATTTCAAAATGAATATTATAAATGAAAAGAATGTTAAGATAAATCTTTTAAGATCAAATGATGATGGGGAATATATGTAGAATAAATTTAAATAGTATTATGATGCACCAAATATGCTACAAGAATTCACTGTGTTGTATACACAATAGAAAAATGATGATGTAAAACAGAAAAATAGATATAGAACTGAGATGACAAGATGCATGTTGAATGATGCTCAAGTTCCAAAATCATTGTGGATAGAAGCCATATCTTATGATTTTTACATTAATAATAGCATTCCAACTACAACTTTGCATGGCATTCCTTCAATTAAACAATGATTTGACAATAAAGAGTTGTCAATATTACTCTTGATCCATTTGAAAGAACTTATTGTGTTAATGTTCCATAAGAACACCATGAAAAGTTAGATTCGAGAGCTATGGTGGATTTGCTACTTAGTTATTCATTAGACCACAAAGCTTATAGAGTGTGTACCATAAACAATCATAAGTTGCTAAAGTCATGTAATATTCTATTCAATAATATCTTCAACAAATCTAATAACACTATGAGTCATAGTGCTACTAATAGCACCACAATGATTCAAAGCAAAGTTGATTCATCCTTACAACCTTTTGTGATCCTTAATAAAGATAGAAATGAAGAACCTAGTATAACTAAAACTTCTAATTTCATGGAGTCCTTAACATAATTGGAATTATAATGGTTCAAGAATCATTTAAAAGAATTAAGGCCAAAAAAATTGGAAAATATTAATGAAATTCTAATGAAATGATTATGAAGTAGAAAAATATTTGAAACTAAACATCATTTTGATATGAGTGACTCAAATATGATATTTGAAGAAAGAGAACTTGTGAGTGTACAACAAGTAATGCACAATAAAGATTGGTATGTAGTAATGAAGGTAGAACACAATATGTTAATGAAGAAGAACATATGAAAACTAGTTAAGAGTTTACCACAATCCAAAGTACTAATATGAAAATGGGTGCTTCATATCAAAAGGAAGGCTGATAATGAAGTAATTTTAGGTAGCAAAAGAATTGCTTGGTTATCTTGAATTTTAATGAATAAGCTAATAAAATTTGCATTTTTCAAAAAATGGAATTTATCTATAATTTAGAAATAATAATTACTAAAAAGAAAATCTACAAGATGATGTTATGTTGTGTTCTTTCTAACCTATCAAAAATAATAGTAATTTTGATAATGCAAATTTGATAGATAATAACTCAAAGATTGTTCAGTTTCTAGTGCTAAGATTTTAACTAAACCTTCCCATAGCTATTATCATTTAAATAAATTTAGAATCATATAAAATCATTTTAAGATGAGGGATGACTAATCTAATCATTAGCTTTCATTCATTCTAGTAAAATTTTAGGATTTCAAAATATACCAAATCTCATATTGAATATCTTTCAAACCACAATATATATTGTAATGAAAATTTAACTTAATGTAGCCATCTATTATAACTTTCAAATAAATATAATAATTAAAAAATATTATGAAATGATTGAGATATGATCAAAATAATGAATGCCCCCCAATCATGACTATTCAACTTCCAAGTTTGAGTGCATAATGATGAATAATGTTGATGAATTGATGAATTTTTAAATATGGATGAATTGATGATGAAATAGTAAAATTACATTAATAATTACTTGATAAAAATTTCAAAGAGATTCCTTAGATATATATATTTGACAAGTGGGGCAATATTTACCAAAAACAATAAAATATGATCTTGAAAAAAAAACTTTCAAAATTAAATATATATATGGATTGGGGCCAAAACAATATTACAACTATACATCAATATGAAAATTTTCTATATTTTATTAAAATAAACTCCTATTGTATAATAAAAACTAAAAACTATTATCTTCTACTTTAAAAGAACCAACAAGCCCTCCTTAAAGAGGAAGGCAATATTCATTCTTTATCTTTGCTTTCTTGTTTATTTGTCATGCTTTGAATTTCTATAGATTCATTAAGGCATTGGATCCTATTAGACAAAATATTTTAGTTAGTGAATCAAAAATTTTCTCTTTTAAACTAATGTAAATTGGTTTAATGACTTTAAATCTATCCACTGGTGCAAAGATTTCTTTATAATCAATATGTTCCTTTTGTTTGAATCCTCTTATTACAAGTCTTTCTTTGGGTGTTCTAACATATTCTTTATTATTGTACTTTATTTTATACAGCCACTAGTAATCGATAACCTTTTTATATTTTAGTTTATACACTAATTCCCATGTGTTATTTCTTAGAATAAAATTATAATATTTGTCCATGGCTTCTTTCTAGACTTTTAATTTCATGGCTTCATTGATAGTAGTTGGTTCACTTGAGACTATTGAATACATGATATTTGAAACATTTTGAGATCTTGTGATTCTTCATTCAAAATTTTTATTAAGCATTTGAGTACAGGCATGGTCTCTTTGGACCAAAGTTTATGAACTTTAATATGTGTTAGATTTTCCTTACTGTTTGAAAAACTTACTTATACTAAATTTTGTCTTATGAAATATAACATCCCTTGAAACATGTGATTTTTGATTCATTGGGTCATAGCACTTGTATCTACTTGTATGAGAATCATAACCAAGAAGCATGCATTTTCCCTCTATCTTCAAGCTTTTCAATGAATTATTTTTGGATGTTTACATAGTAATTGAAACACCACTAATTTAGGCCTAATGCTTTGAAATAAGAACAAATTAAGCACTTTCAAGCATTCAGGAGGAAAAATTTGACTAAGGCATGAAACTCAAGTCTAGCTTGCTCAAGCCAGCTTGATCACACTGTCAAGCTAGCTTGCCCTCAGCATGAGCAGCTCCAAAAGTTTCAAAATCAAATAAAAAGTGGTCCAAATCTGAGGGTTCAAGCCATCCTCAAGAGCCGTTGATGTCCACTCCAAGTCTCAGCATTCAGGAGTCCAAATTTCAAGCCAGACTACACAGTTTTTGCATGTCACACTGGATAGTCATGCTGGGCGTGACCATAGCGTGACCAACTCTGGGAGCCTCAAAACTAAGCCAAAATGACTTGATTTCAAGGGTGCAAGTCATTCTCAGGGTCCACTATTGATAACTATGGGTCCCAGCCTTCAAAAATTCCAAATTTTAGCTCAAAACTGCAAGTTTTTGAGCTCACACTGGGCAGTCATGCTGAACTTTTAGAGCCCCAAAATTGAGTCAAAATGACTTGATTTCAAGGGTGTTAGTCATCCTCAGGGTCCACTATTAATAACTATGGGTCCTAGCCTTTAGAAATTCTAGATTTCAGCTCAAAATTACAAGTTTTTAAGGTCACACTGGAGGTCACGTTGGGCAGTCACACTGGGCATAACCACAGCGTGACCTATTCAAAACAAGCTCCAAATCAAACACATTCAACTCAAATTTCTAGATCCAGATCACACACAGGAAATGTAGTAGTTGTGCTTAAAAATAGGCTTTAAAATTCCAAATTTGGTGTCAAAAATTACATTTTTCCTACCTCATGCTCAGGTCATGCTGAGGTCATGCCCAACGTGACTGCCCATGACTCGCGCTTAGGTCACGCTGAGGTCATGCCCAGCATGACTGCCCAGCGTGACTCACGCTTAGGTCACACTGGGGTCATGCCCAGCATGACTGCCCAGCATGACTGTAGCAAGACTGCCAGTCATGCTTGCACAAAGATGCTTCAAACGCACGCTGAAGATACATGGAAGCCCAGACAACTCACGTTGGAAGCCCTGGTCAAACAGAGATGCCTCGAACAACCTCAAATCGACATCTCAACATTCTGGAGCAGTCGGTCCATGGTCAAGCGAGCGGAGGTCGAATTTCTCTTATTGTACATTTCATTGTAAATCCACATGTGTGGGCATGTCAGGCCCTCATGTCTAAATTAAATGTACTTTCATGGGCTTGAATAACCCATAAATTGTAAAATGCAATGTACCTGGTCAAGAACGTAGCTTGCCGACACACATCCAACTCGTGCACAACTATCCGACACACATCCAACTCTTGCCAACATGCATCCAACCTAAGCATAACTATTCATTGAACACATGTCACACGATCTTGTTTCCTCTCATCTCTCAACCATTGATTCCATCCACAGATTCCATGCCTGAGTCCAACCCAGTCTTATAAATACCCTATCAATTCACATGAACCAGGAGGAGGTAGGAGGAAATCTGGAGAGATTGGCAATTCTGAGATTTTGGCGCTTGGCACACTTGTCATCCAAGCACTTCTCACATACATTGCATCACATCATCACATCATCATCGAGTCACATCACCACAGGGTTAGGCATCTGACTTTTCTTCCATGCACATGTGACTATGTCTTGACCAGTGCACATCCTTGTTTAAAAAATACAATATAGTTCATTATAGTTCATTACTGCATACCATTTACATTTTTTACTTTGCTTTCATTCTATTTACAACTTAGCTCTTTTTACGGTTCGTTTACAATTTAGTGTCTATTTACACATTTACATTCCATTTACATTTCATTTACGTTCCATTTATATTTTTTTTACATTGTTTACGATAACCCCAGCATGAGCCATAGTTTACGACCATCCAAGGCACTCTACCTTCATCCCCTTTTCCAGGTTTCCCTCAAGCAAAGGTAGGGTAGGTTGTGCCTACCCAACAATCTTTTGGTGTTTGTTTCTGTCTAGCCTCACACCGACAATTTAGGTCAGTACAGTTTTTGGCGCTAGCAGGAAGGCCGTATTTGCCATTGTTAAAATGTCAATCACATTACCTATCAAAACTTTTTCATCTTTTCCTATGAGTCTCCTAGTCCTATTGGTTGTGCTAAGCTTGTCCTGTTGGTCATGCTGAGTTTGCCCTGTTGGTCACGTTGAGCTTACCCTATTGGTTAGGCTGAGCTTGCCCTATTGGTCACACTGAGCTTGTCCTGTTGGTCACGTTGAGCTTGTCCTATTGGTCATGCTGAGATTTTTTCATGCCACACTGCAGTTTCTTGCAATTCAACTCAACTTTTCTAGCCTAGTCTAGTCACGTTTATCATGGAATCTTTCCAAATCAACCCAACAACACTGTTGATCTCAGACTTTGGGGCTGAAACCTCGAACCCTATGACTGCCATAGAATCCATAACTGTTATTGAATAGATAAATCCCCAAGGTCCTACACGCCAGTCACTAAGGCTACAAGGCAAAGGCCCTACTTACGCAACTCTTACACCCAAAGAGTATAACTTCATATGTGTCAAAATCCAAGACAACCTACCTATCCACCGTACAGAAAGGGAAGCAAAACGAGACTATGAACTTATCCACAAAGGAGGTCATGAATTCATTCCTTTAGCATTCAACATAATCCCACTATCTAAAAACCATCATAAACTCATATCTCAGCACTTCTCATGGCTAGAAGTTAAGCCTTACAGCTACCGCCAATAGAGCCTCAAGATGAGGAGGATGACTTTGTAGCCCAATCTGAACATGGAGATTCCTACCACACCGTCAGACCCCATGCCTATACAAACCCATTATTCCATCCTTTTCTACAAGAAATTGTGCTTCCTCCTTCATCTGCAAACACTCAAGCACCAGTCTCCTGACAAGAGGTATCTACTTCCACTCCTATCTTCTTCGTGCTCAATAACATTCACTCTGATGCGTCCACTTCCATTGTCCTTCCACAAGTAAAATTCCAACAAATCCCTACCCAAACTAACATAGGGTCAATCTTTCTACCTCAAGTAATTGCGATGCCATCAATCATACCAGCTTCCACGTCCACCCATTACATAACTCAGGTGCAGATCCACGAAGCACCATTAATTACTCCAACCCAACATGTTCAGGGTGTTACTTCACAACCTATGGCTAGGCAATGGGTTCCACCGATAGTCTTAGTCCCGAATACCATCCAACCATAACAAACATCAGCCCAACAACATCTCTTTCCATAAATAACACAACAATTGAATCATTATCAGCCATGATTCACTCAATCCATTGGTCTACCTACCGCCCAAGAATGGGCAAACAAACAAAATATGATGCACTCATTGGCAGAAGAATTGAAACGCCTTAAAACTATGAACACTGAGGAAGTCAAGGTACTAGATTTCTATCAAGATGATCCAATTGACCCTCAGTTCCATCCTTAACCTTTCCAAAAGGAGTCTCATTACCTCAACTGACCAAGTACAATGGAGAGGGAGACCCAAATGCCCACCTAGTAATGTTTCGAACTGAAATTCTTTTACTTCAGGCATGGCACCATGTAATTTTGTGAGTGTTTGCAATGTCTTTAACTAGAAAAGCCTTAGACTGGTACCGATATTTACCTCGTAGCTCCATATCTTCTTTAGACGATTTTTTGCATCAATTTGTCACCCATTTCAAGTACAATGTGAAACCTGAATCCACATTGGATAGCTTAATCCAAATCAAACAAGCGCCTTTAGAGCCAGTGCAAAAAATCATCCAAAGATGGAGTGCAGCCCTGAATGAACTCCACAAGCCCATACCTGAGACATACTTGCTCACCATTTTTAAAGCCATTGTGAATGAATTCGTTAAGTCAAAACTCTATTATTTGAATGCTCATACTTTGAGTCAAGCATTCGCACAAATCAAAAGCATAGAGAAGGCAGCGCAATCAAGCAATGACCCAGCTTTTGTGGCCTACAAAAACCTACTCACAAGAAAAACACAATCGAGGCAATGGTAGCCACAATCACAAAAGTAACCAACTCGGGTCCAACAACTAAGCAACCTAAAGCCCCAACTAACAAAGCTGCCAACTTTGGCACCAACTCACCTACATCGACAGGGGCCACCCTAAGGCCCAACTTTCAGCGCAAGGACCACTCAAAGTATACACCACTACCGATGCAACCCTCTCAACTATTGGAGCAAATCTTGAAAGTTGGGCAAATCCAACACAAACATGTGTTGGAGATTACCCATCAAAGACATGATAGGTACTGCGAGCTACTAAGGAAGCAGTACCAAATGAGCCCTTGGTTCCACCACATTTTAAATTGGACCAATACTATCATTACCATCAAATGGCTGGTCACAGTATAGACAACTATCATACCTTGCAAGATGACCTACAGGGAATGATAGGACAAGGCCAACTAGTGATTGACACGGCAAGTCAATCTGACACAGACGATGCCTCCTATGTCATAAACTCAATTAGCATAGGTGGCAAGCCCAAACATGTGCAAAAACCTTTTGTGATCCGTGTGCCTCCCAGCAAGGCAAGGATTCTCCTAGCCTCCACAAACAAGAGGCCTTCCTTTGTTATTAAGGTGCCACCCCAGGCACCCACAACACCCTTTGTGGTCAAGGCCCCACAACGTTCATCTGCTAAGACATTAAACTGGCATGACTCGTCCGCTAAGACATTAAACTGGCATGACTCATTTGCTAAGATGTTAAAATGGCATGACACAGTAACAAAAACCATTAAGCAACCTTTTTTCATCAAGGTGCCACAACGTGATGTCCCCTCACCTACCCAAAGCCCAATAGTGGGCAACATCTCAATCCCTCCTCGCAACTCGGGTAGGCCCACCAAATGGGAACGTAAGAGGACAAACAAGCACCTTGCAACTCCCATGGCCGAAGCAAAGGCCACAACTAGCAAACAACAACTGAACACTGGGGCCCCTACCCCCAAGCAAACCAACCCTAAGTCCCCCTCCCGAGAGGTCTGTCTCTCAAGCTTCACAGAGGAAGTCAAAGCCAACACAACGGCTAATGACAAGGACTTCGTAGCTGTACTAACCCGGGTAAAGTAAATGATCAAGAAAAAGAACACAACATTTAGTTTATATGACCTAGTAAAGACCTTACCTGCTCACTACCAAGCATTGGCCCAGGTCTTAGCCTCCACTCCTATTATGGAGGACATCCCTGCAAATGAGGCATCCATCCGTGCAACAATGTTGCCTCCCATACCACAAGAATTGGGTTCAAAAACCTTAGCCTTTCGTGATGATGCAGTTAAATTCAACACCAAACGAGGGAAGGTTACTACAACTCCACTATCCATTAGCATTCATGTTGGGCAGTGCATCATCCGCGGAGTGCATGTTGATGATGGTGCAGCAACGAACATAGTCCTATACTCCGTCATCGATAAGCTAGGCCTAGAAGATGAAATCAGGCCAACCAAAACCACATGTCTAAAATCCTTCAATGGATCACATGTCATAGTCAAGGGTACAATCAACTTAGCCTTTGTAGTGGGAGAGCAATTCCCCACTATTGCAGATTTCATTGTCATAGAGGAGATGCTAGGTTTGAACATGATTCTAGGTAGGCCTTGGCTAGCTCAACTAAGGACCATCTTCTCTCCCATACACCAAGAAATCCACCTTTCATACGAAGGTGGTCAAGTTATCATCCATGGTGATAACATTTCCTCTTCGACTATCCATGACATAGAAGAGTTTCTTGGTAGTACACCTACGGTAACCAATGCAACGCTTGAGGCTAACACACCCGAACGAGTGGTTGAAGCCGACAGCCCCCCAGAGGATCCTAAACCTTGCATGCTTCCTAATCCATGCCTAGTTAGGAAGCAACTACATGACCAAGACTCTCCCTTGGCTGAAAATGTGCTAGATGCTTGCCTACCTTCTACCTACCCCTCTAACATTCATTTTTGACTTTTGTTTACATTGCACTAGCCTATGCGTTTACATTTTTCCCACTCACTTAGATTACGCATTTTGCTTTGTTTACACATTAGTCAACTTAGTTTACACATTGCATTTGAAAAAACATCAAACATAAAAACATAAAAATACAAAAACACATGGCCTGAAAAGGCCTTAAACTAGCATACGTCTCGGAACAGCCTAAAACTATCAATTTTTGCATTGCTTTTCTTTCATTCATACATTCTCACTCTATGTACAACAGGTGTCACTTAATGTTGTTTTCTTCCTAGTTGATTTTTGCAGGATCTCATAGGCACATAGCATGACCATGCATGTAGCATCACACTTTACACAAGCAAGGTAAGCATCAGTCTACTATGACTATAAACTAGCACAGAACAGTCCTAGCATCATGACTTAAAATTGATACCACAGAATAGTCCTGGCATCATGACTTAAAACTAATACAACAAAGCTCTATCTAGTATGACACTAAACTGCTACATCCATCCGCCATGACATGAAACTAGCATCCAGAGTCCACTAAGGCTATAAACTAGTTTGCCTCTTCACAGTTCGCTATAACTATAAACTAGCAATGCATCGTCCTCTACGACGCTAAACTGGCACCGTCCAAGGAGTTATGATGTGAAACTAATTCACAATAGTCCGCTAAGACTCTAAACTAGTGACATCATCAATGACCAGGCAAAACTTGAAAAGATGTGTCACTACAATCGGTTGTTCATGTTCCACAAAGACTTGCTGCATGATTTATCTCATGGGCTCTAATAAAGCTAATGCTATTCATGATTTTGTTTGCTTTGAAAATTACATGCAATGACTCCATCTCCTTGTTTAAATTTTTTAGCTGACTGTTTCATTTATGGTTTTCTTGTCTTCTTGGAGTTGTGTTTGCAAGATGACACTTCTAAGGTGTTCCTGCATAGATGCACTTCATCATGACGATAAGGTATCACATTTTTCTTAACGCACGTAACTGGGTTAATCAATCCATTCATAAGTATTCCCAACTTCTGATGCATCCCCTATTTTCCCCATCATGTCCCAATTATCCTACTCAGTTATACCCCCAAATGCATTCCACTAAGCTCAACACTCTTGATACACTATTGCACACTGTAACTCCCTAAGCAGTTGCAATGCAAAACACAGTACACAATGCATGACATAAAATGCAAGCGCTTGAACATGAGCATAGCACTAAAAGCAAGCTCTTTGAAAAAGACCAAAGAGAAAAAGAAAAATAAAAGAAAAAGAAAGACAAAGAAAGGCAAAAACAAAATAAAAGAAGAAACAAACAAGAAAAACAAAAAGAAAAAAGAACAAAAAAAGGTCAAAGAGAAAAATGCATGGAAAAGGTCTTCATGACCCCATCGACATCATAAACCATGGATTGTTGGCTCTTCTCATACATGCCCCAGGCAAGAAGGAAATTGTCTTGAAAAACAGTTACACTCATGTCTCAAAGAGACCATGTTGCACATCATCGCGTGGCTTTGGCTATTTACAATGGGCCCCACAAATACTCTATAAGAATCCCCGTTTCTCCAAAGAACACACCTCCTATGTCTTGGTTCTGATTCTACTGAAAACTCGGCTGTTGACAAGGACCAATGACATAACTTGTTCACAAGAGAGCATTCCTCTCCCACAAATCCCAACAACAATCATAGCCCTTAACCTCCCAGCTTACTTGGTTACAACTGATTCCCGTGCATCTTGAACCACATTCCCTCAATCCCATGTACTTTTGAAAATGGTGCGATGACACCCAGCCAAGGGTCGACGGTTAATGTTTGATGCTTTGTTATTCATGGTGTTTTGCACTTCTTTGTCAACGCCCCTCAGGTGGATTCCTCGAGACGTTAACAAAGAGGGGCCAATGAAACACCACTAATTTTGGCCTAACTCTTTGAAACAAGAACAACTCAAGCCCTTTCAAGAATTTGGAAGGAAAAATTTGACTAAGGCATGAAACTCAAGTCCATCTTGCTCAAGCCAGCTTGATCACACTATCAAGCTAGCTTGCCCTCAGCGTGAGCAGGTCCAACAATTTCAAAATCAAATAAAAAGTGGTCCAAATCTAAGGGTGCAAGCCATCCTCAAGAGCTACTAATATCCACTCGAAGTCTCAGCATTCAGGAGTCCAAATTTTAATCCAGACTACACATTTTTTGCAGGTCATGATGGTAGTCATGCTGGGCATGACTATAGCATGACCAACTCTGGGAGCCTAAAACCTGAGCCAAAATGACTTGATTTCAAGGGTGCAAGTCATTCTCAAGGTCCACTATTGATAACTATGGGTCCTAGCCTTCAGAAATTCCATATTTTAGCTCAAAATTGCATGCTTTTGAGGTCACACTACAGGTCATGCTAGGCAGTCATGCTGGGCGTGACCAACTTTTAGAGCCCCAAAACTAAGTCAAAATGACTTTATTTCAACAGTGCAAGTCATCCTTAGGGTCCACTATTAATAACTATGGGTCCCAACCTTCATAAATTCCATATTTTAGCTCAAAATTACACATTTTTAAGGTCACGCTGGGCGTAACCACAGCATGGCCTATTCAAAACAGGCTCCAAATCAAACACATTCAAACTCAAATTTCCAGATCTAGATCACACACAAACAATGCAACAGTTGTGCTTAAAAATAGGCTTCAAAAATTCCAAATTTGGTGTCAAAAATTGCATTTTTCCTACCTCATGCTCAGGTCACGTTGAGGTCACACCCAGTGTGACTGCCCAACGGGACTCACGCTTAGGTCACGCTGGGGTCATGCCCAGCATGACTGCCTAGCGTGACTGTAGCAAGACTGCTAGTCATGCTTGCACAAAGATGCTTCAAACACACGCTGAAGACACGTGGAAGCCTAGACAACTCACATTGGAAGCCCTGGTCAAATAGAGATGCCTCGAACAACCTCAAATCGACATCTTGACATCTTGGAGCAGTTGGTCCATGGCCAAGCGAGCGGAGGTTGAATTTCTCTTGTTGTACATTTCATTGTAAATCCACATGTGTGGGCATGTCAGGCCCTCATGTCTAAATTAAATGTACTTTCATGGGCTTGAATAACCCATAAATTATAAAATGCAATGTACCTGGTCAAGAAGATACCTTGCCGACACACATCCAACTCGTGCACAACTGTCCGACACACATCCAACTCGTGCACAACTGTCCGACACACATCCAACTCTCGCCAACATGCATCCAACCCGAGAACAATTGTTCATTGAACACATGTCACATGATCCTATTTCCTCTTATCGCTCGGCCATTGATTCCATCCATGAATTCCATGCCCGAGTCTAGCCTAGCCCTATAAATACCCTGTCAATTCACATGAACCAAGAGGAGGTAGGAGGAAATTCTAAGAGATTGGCAATTTTGAGATTTTGGCGCTTGGCACACTTGTCATCCAAGAACTTCTCGCATACATCGCATCACATCATCACATCATCATTGAGTCACATCACCCCGGGGTTAGGTGTCTAACATGTTGTCCATGCATGTGCAACTACGTCTTGACTGGTGCACATCCTTGTTTAAACAATACAATACAATTCATTATAGTTCATTACTACCTTCCATTTACATTGTTTACTTTTCTTTCATTCTGTTTACAACTTAGCTCTATTTATGCTTGTTTTATAATTTAGTGTCTATTTACGCGTTTACATTCCGTTTACACTGTTTACGATAACCCTAGCGCGAGCCATAGTTTACGCTCGAGGAAGTCCTTGGTTGATTTGCGTGAAGACTATCCAAGGTACTCTACCTTCGTCCCCTTTTCCAGCTTGCCCTCAAGCAAAGGCAGGGTAGGCTGTGCCTGCCTGACAATATTTCGGTGTTTTTTTCCTTCTAGCCTCACATCGACGATTTAGGTCAGTAGAGTAATGACACCCAAATATTCTCATATGACTCAAGTTAGAAATTTTATTATATAGAACTTCATATGGTGATCTATATTTATTACTTTTGATGATGATTCTATTAGAAATATAACAATCAGCTACAATGGCCATACTTCAATATTGGTTAGGCAATGAGGCATGCTTTAGTGATCACCTTGTCATGTCTTGTATTGTTATATTTCTTCTTTCAGCTACTCCATTTGATGTTTTCCTATATCCACATGTGGTTTGATGAAATATATCATTTTCTTTATAGATATTATCAAATTATTTTTTTATGAATTTACCTTTTTTGTCTAATTTGATGATCTTAATAATAAAATTCATGAAGTTTTTAAATAGTTTGTGGAAAGTATAAAATATTTGATGGCTTTATCCTTTTGCTTTAAGTTGCAAGTGCAATCACATCTTAATTATTCATGTACATTGACCATGAAATAATTTTTTCCTCCTATTGAAATAGTGGACATTTGCCCAATAAGATCCATGTATAAAAGATCAAATGGTTTTTCCTTCCTTATCATGAAAGAGTTGTGAGGAGAATTGGTTTGCTTTCCCTACATGCAAGTCTCACATTTGTGTTGAAGCATATCTAAAATTTTTATTCCTATAGCTTTTTCCTATTTGATCATTTGTTTAATTTTATGATAAGAGGTGTGATTAAGCCTTCCATGCCAAAGTATGGACTTGCTAAAATCCTCATCATCCTTTTCATTAACTTTATCTTTGTTTGGGATTTGATTAGCTTTTGTTACAAGAACATGCTTTTCTTGAGTAGTATGGTTGCTTATGATGTCTCCTTTTTCTTTCAGATAGTCACATTTAAGGTAATACATTTTGCTATTCAAGGCTTTGATTTTTATAGTTTCTTCATCATTGGGTTTGTTGATAATGCAGAAATTGCTCTTGAAAGTAATATTATTTCCTTCATTTGAGACTTTTCCAACAAAGATGAAAGGGTTGGAAAGATTGGAAACATAATACACATTGGAAATGGTGACTTTTTATTCATTGCTTAATTCATCTACATAATATTGTGTTCCTTCTATGCCTAAGTATTTTCCATCTCTAATATTAATATTTCCAATACTATTATTTATTTTGTAATTTAGAGGATAATTTCTATAGGAGGCCATACAATTCAAGCATCCACTATCTACAATTCTAGAGTCTTTTTTATTATTATTATTTCTTTCATTGAATTGAATGCTACATAATTTTCTGGCTCTTTCTTGTAAGTATCCTTTTGAGATGATGAGGGAGTATCTTAATCTATTTATGAAGTTTGTCTATGTATTATTTCAAAATTGATTTTGATCTAGCATTGGTCAAAGGTATAACCTTTTCTTTTGTAGACATTGTAATGTGAAGCTAAGTCTAGATCTATCTTTATCTTCTAGATTGATTTTAGTTACCTTTTCCTCTACCTGAATATCTTCCTTTTCCTCATGTATTTTAACCATTATTTTCTCATGTGTTTGTTTCTTGATATCTATTCTAATAATTGAATATTTTTCTCCATTTTAATCTTTGTTATTTGTCTCTTCCTCTTTGGTTAGTTATGTAGGCTTAATCATCTTCACTAGATTATTTATTACTCTTCATAATTTATAGGGTTCTAACTTGAGCAACTAATTCATTGATACTAATCATATTCAAGTTATTTAAAAAAAGGTAGTGTTTTCCATCATATTTTAAAATCTTGGATCTATGTAGAGAGTTTGAACAACTTTTTGAACCTTTTTCATATTTGTATATCTATAGCCATATTCATCTATTTTTCATAAGCTATCATACATTCTAATAAATGAGTTTTCAATACTTTCACTTCTTCCAATTTTTAGGGTATCGAATTTTTTACTTATAGATTAGTTACTCCAATTATTGATTTTCCAAGATTTCCTTGTAATTTAATTAGATGTTATCCCATACTTCTTTGACAATAATATGAAAACTATATCTCCTAGAAACAACTTTTGAGATACTAGTTAATAGTTGTTTTTCTTATTTGTTTCATATTCTTTGATTTGTAATCTTGTGAAATCTTCAAAATCATGGATGAATTCAAAACTTATTTCAACTATATGCTAATAGTCATTATGTTTAAGGACTTTCATAATTATTTTCTATAGGTTGAAATGTAAAGAGCCATCAAAGATAATGGAGCATCTAGCTATATCTTTTATTTTCATTTTTGTAGTTGGACCTAGCACTCTCATACCAATTGAACTAATTTCAAGCAGTGAAAGAATTTATTAGTTATTTTTGCTTCAAAATAAATAAACTAATAAAATTTTCATTTTTGGAAATCTTAGTAATTTATCTACAATTTGATAACAAGAAGTACTACAAAAGATATCTAGAAAAATCATGGCAATTCTGTTAGTGCAAATTTTGAGAAATAATAACTCAAACATTGTTGAGTTTCTAATGCTAAAAGTTTAAGTAGATCTTTTCATAGATACTGGCATTCTAATAAATATAGAATCACATCAAATGTTTTTGAGAGAAGTTAGAAATATTTTAATCATTGGCCATCATTCATTTTGGTAAAATTTTAGGAGTCAAAAAGTATACCAAATCTCAAAGTGAATATCTCCTATACCATAATAGATGTTGTGATGAAATTTTAACTAAATGTAGCCATGTATTCTATCCTTCAAATAAATCAAGAATCATTAAAAAATTATTTGAAATATCTATGATATAATTGAAATAGTAAATGCCCCATAATTCTAACTATTCAACTTCCAAGATTAAGTAAATAATGATGAATGATGTTGATGAATTAATGAATTTANAGTAAATAATGATGAATGATGTTGATGAATTAATGAATTTCTATAAGATTGATAGATTAATGATGAAATAGCAAAATTTTTACTAAAATTACATTGATGATTCCTAGATATAAATTTCCAA
>MNCI01012414.1:0-18568 GCA_015680685.1 Gnetum montanum | reverse complement strand
GATGGAAAATGAAAGGCGCAATCTTGGCGTTGGTAGCAGCAACACTTCTTTCTCTCTCTCTTTCTCAGCTGTCAACTAAGGTCTGATGTCATTGTAATAAGGTGTTCACCCTTGTTGTCATGAACACTAGTTTTGTCAAGTCTTGTAATGATGACCTATTCACATGTCATCCCATTAGTTCCATTCCCCTCAATAATTCCATACCTTCCCGATATTTTTTAAGGAACTCAAGGATGAGTTTTCATTCAGTCATGGGGGTATGATGAGACGCGATTCCCATGAGCCATGATATCGTAGCCTTCGCGATATCGCATTACATGCGATATAACGTACACGATATCGTGTCGTCCCCTGCGATATCATGTACGCAATATCGCTGTCTGTCGCCAAATCTATAAATAAGAGGTGGCACTCCCCTTATTTCCCATCCTGGTCTAGAAGTAGGAAAACTCTAGTAATTTGATCACTCCAGAGATAGATTATTTTTCCATGTGCCCGTAGTAGGAGTCCTAAAGTGAATGGATCTTTATTTGAGAAACATTGTACCTGAACACAAGTTGTGTACAGAAATAAAGATGAACTTCCTAGATAAACCTTGTAGTGCATGGAATAGGATTTTATTTATTGTTTTCTCTCTCACCCTTAAACTCCTAGAATGCAGTATGAGTATGACTTGATTACGAGCATCTAAGGATGTGTACGGTTAGTCAAGGAATAGGCTGCTCATCACATGCGGTATGAGTATGACATGATTACGGGCATCTCGTGTGACTACTTGGTAACCCAGTGGCGTATCCAGGATCTATGCTTGGTAATCCTAGTGGTAGTCATGCACAGTAGATGTGTACGGTTAGTCAAGGAATCGGTTGCTCATCGCACTTAGGCTAGATAGATTCTCTCAACCGTTCCCTCCTAGTTAAGTGCCTCAGTATGACCACTTCGAGCATGTGCGTTACGTGTGGTGATCCCAATAATGATTAGCGTTTGGTAGCCACAGTTGCATCGGTTCAGGGTGTGTACGGTAACTGGGAACGGATGTTGACGCTAGGCAATTTAGACTTAGTTATTAGTTAGAGTTAGTTAGTTTCTCAACCCTTCACCTCAATAGCATAGGAGAAAAACATAAAAGATATAAAAATCATATACCTCGGGCTTACTTAACCATACACCGTGACAACTACAAGTAATTCTGGGAAGACAACAAATGGTTAACCTTAAGTGTTCCATGAGGCGTGTAGGCATTTAGTCTGCGGAGTTTGACTGGATCATGCGTGCTACACTTGTTTCTTATGGTTGAGTGTAGGGGTGCCTCGCCACTCATCACCAACTAGTTCCTTTTTTGAACTAATGTGAATGGGTTTGATGGTTTCAAATATGGCTACCAATGCAAATATTTCTTCATGGTCAATATGTTTCTTTTATTTTAATCCTATTGCCACAACTCTTGCTTTGTGTGTTGTGACTTCTCCTTTCTCATTGTACATTGGTTTATATAACCACTTTCAATCAATAATCTTTTTATCTTTTGGTTTTTCCACTAATTCTCATGTGTTATTTCTTAGAACGGCATTTACTTTTTGTCCATTAATTCTTTCCAAAATTTTAATTTCATGGCTTCATTGGCATTGGTTGGTTCACTTGAGACTACTGAATTCATTATATTTGTAATATTGTGAGATCTTATGGTTCTCCTTTTAAAATTTATGTCTAGCATTTTAGTGTAAGTATGGTTTCTTGGAACATATGGTTTTGAACTTTGATATGTATAATTTCTCTTGTTGTTTGAAAAAAATACTTATATTGAATTTCATTTCATTAAATATAACATCCCTTTAAACATGCTATTTCTAATTCATTAGATTGTAGCACCTATATCCACTAGTATAAAAATTATAATTAATAAAGATGCGTTTCTTTCCTCTATCTACAAGTTTATCAATGAATTGTTTCAGCATCTTTACATAGAAGTGGTACCCAAATATTCTCATATCACTTAGGTTAGGAATTCTATTGTATAGGATTTCATATGGAGATTAGCATTCATTAATTTTAGTGATAATTTGATTAGAAATATTACAAGCATCTATGATGTTCATACTCCAATATTGATTAGGTAGCAAGGAATTCTTTAGCAAGAACCTTGTCATGTCTTATATCATTTTATTATTTCTTTTAGCTAATCCATTTTATTGTAAGCTCTATTCATATGTGATCTGATAAAATATATCATTTTCCTTACAAAGCTTGTAAAATTATTTATTTATGAATTGACCTCTTTTGTTGGATCTAATAGCCTTAATCTTGACATTCATGGTGTTTTTAATCATGTTACGAAAAGTTTCAAAATATTTGATGGCTTCATCTTTTTCCTTAAAATTGTAAGTTCAAGCTTATCTTGAGTAGTCATCTACTATGAGCATGAAATAATTTATTCCTTCTATTGAAACGGTGGACATTGGCCCCACAAGATCCATGTTCAAAACATCAAATGGTATTTCCTTCTTTATCATGTGAGAGTTGTGATGAGAATTAGCTTTCTTTATTTGCATGAAATTCTCACATTTGTCTTGAGGAATATCTAAAATTTTTATTCCTGTAGCTTTTTCCTATTTGATCATTCTTTCAATTTTGTGATTGGAGATGTGACCAACCCTTGCATTCCAAAGTTTGGACTTGCTGAAATCCTCATCATTTTTCCTGAGTTTATCCTTATTTGATATTTGATTAACTTTTGTTATAAGGACATGATTTTCTTATGTAGTATGGTTTCTTATGATGTCTCATTTCTCTTTGCAATAGTCACATTTAATACAATATATTTGATTATGCAAGGCTTGATTTTCATCATTTCTTCCTCAATGGGTTTGTTGACAATGCAGAAATTACTCTTGAAACTAATATTATTTTCTTCATTAGAGACTTGTCCAACAAACATGGAAGGGTTGGAATAATTAGGAACATAATGTACATTGGAAATGGTAACTTTTAACCCATTTCTTTTATACTTTGTACATTGAAATGGAGCATCTAGCTATATCTTTTGTGCTTATTTTTTAAGTAAACCTTACACTCTGATGCCAAGTGAAGTAATTTCATGTAGCAAACAAATCTCTTGGTTATCTTGACTTCACAATGAATAAGCTAACAAAAATTTCTTTTTTGGAAAACTTAGGAATTTATCTATAAATTGGAAATAATAAGTACTACAAAAGATATTCAAAAGCTGAGGTTATATTATGTTCTCTTGAACCTATAAAAAATCATGCCATTTTTGGTAGTGCAATTTTGAGAGATAATAACTTAAACATTATTAAGTTTCTGATGCTAACATTTTAACTAATCCTTTCCATGTATATTAATATTTCAATAAATATACAATCACATCAAATCATTATAAGATGAGGGAAAAATAATCTAATTATTGGCCTTCATTCATTCTATAAAATTTCAAGACTTAGAAACTATATCAAATCTCAAAGAAAATATCTTCCAAACCATAACATATATTATGTTGAAATTTTAATTGAATATATAAACCTATTCTAGATTTCAAATAAATCTAGAAGCACTAAAAAATATTTTAAAATGACTAAGATATGATAGAAATAATGCCTCTCAATTTTGACTATTCAACTTTCAAGATTGAGTAAATAATGATGAATGATGTTGATGAAATGATAAATTTCTTAAATATTTTTCAATTGATGATGAAATAATAAAATTATTACTAAAATTACATTGATTATTTCTTGATAAAAATATCCAAGAGATTCCTTGGATATAGATATGTGAAAAGTGGAACAATGTTTACTAAAATTAATACATTATGGCCCTAATGAAATTTTTTTAAAAAAATTATATATATATATATATATACAAAAATAATATTACAATTGTACCTCAATCTAAAAATTTCCTCTATTTTATTTAAATAAACTCCTATTGTATGATAAAAATAAAAAATTGTTGTCTTCTACTCTAAAAAAACCAACAAATAACATTGTTAATAAGTGCAAATCTCAATTGGTTGTTAGAGGTTTTGAGTAATGAGAAGACATTGATTATCATTTCATCCACCATGAAATAAAGAATCATAAGGTATATCTTTCTCTAGCAGCATACTATGGTTAAAATTATATCAATTTGATGTGAAATATGCCTTTTTACATGGAGATATGCAAGAAGAAATTTTTATATACCAACCTAAAGGCTTTGTGAATTTTGAATTTAATGATTATGTCTATAAATTTAATAATTCCTTGTATGGATTAAAACAAGCTCCCTATGAATGGTATATAGAATTTGATGAATTTGTATATGAAATGGATTTCAAATAATTAAATGCAGATGTCATTCTTTATGTTATGAAAACAAATGACTCACAAAAACTGTAACTATTCTTTTATATGTTGATGATATTATAATCACTAGGGAGAATGCTCAACTAATAAACTGTGTTAATAGTTAGTTCAACTCTAAGTTTGAAATGTCATACCTTGGTCTACTCAACTACTTTCTTGGTTTCAATATTCATCAATCAATTGACCACATTTAAGTTACCTAAAAGAAATATGTTTTTGGATTTGTTAGAAGAATATCGCATGTTGGACTATAAATCCTAATCAACACCATTGGATTATAGAGATGAATGATCCCATAGTAAATCTATTTTGTTAATCTCTTATCTTTTTTTAATCAAAAACTAGTTGATATACAACTCAATTTGGCCTAAGCTATATTAAGATATCTAAGGAGTACAATTTGTTATGGTTTAAATTATGATTATTCTTCAAAGGTTGATTTTAAAAGTTATACAGATGCAAACTATAGTGGTGATAATTCATCATGGTGTTTAACTATTGGATTTTTGATTAAAAACTATGGGAATACAACCTCATTGTGGTTAACAAAATAGAAGGCAACTTTCTTTTATCTTCTATAGAATAAGAATGTAGGCTATAATCAATCTAGTTACTAAATTAAAATGGCTCCATAAATTATTTAAAGAACTCAAGGAGGATATTATGCTACCAATAATTATTTATTGTAATAATGAAAGTGTCATAAAGTTTATGAAAAATCTAATATTTCATGAGAAAACCAAACACATCAAAATTGTTGTGCACTATATCTAACATGCCTTTGCTAAAATATTCATCTTTCCCACCTATATTAACACCAAGGATCAACTTTTTGATGGGTTTACTAAGCCATTAAGTATAAAAAACTTAAATACTTATGTAGATAAACAATCCTTGTAAGCTAAACATAATGTTTCATTTGATGGAGGAAGTTAAAGATAGTGCTTCTTATACAAATTCATCATAATGTTTTATATTAACATTTTATCTACTTCACCATTGTACATTGTGATTATTATGTTCTAACATTATCATACTGTACCATCATTAAGGTGTTATATATATTTTTTATTTGATTAACATTTGTTAATTTCCTTATTAGCACTAGGTTATAACTATTACTAGTAGTTGTAATTGGTCATTCTAGTTGATGTAATGCTTCATGTATATTAAATATTGAGGATGAGGTGTTTAATATGTATCCAAGTTCTCTTCTCTGCAATGTTGTGGTTGTTTTGGTAGCTCATTATTGATCCTATAAACTTCACACCAATGTCTCCCCTAGCAAGAGCACCAATAATAAGGGTCCTACTAGATGTGATCAATAGAACTACATTATACCAAACGTTGTGTGATCTAGTCATTATCTTCTAAATATTGTGTTAATCTAAATTATAAAGAAAACTTGTGTTTACTATTGTGTTCAATAAATATAAAAGAGATATGACACCTAGAATACATGACAAACATGTGTTACCACGGTTAGAGAATGGAGAAAATATTTATGATTCTATATTTTATAAATTTTATGTATATTATAGTGTTGNTGAGGCTTTACAGAACCAAAGTCTAGCGGGATTATGGAGGAAGTCCAATTTTTATATGTATCATTTATATGATATGAATATGTAGCAAATCCAAGAGCATCTTGATTAAAATTGGTTTTGTATCCATGTTACTTTGGGAAAGCATATCTCTGCAGCAACACAAATTCAGTAGTCCGGTGGTGCAGGGTAAAATTATTTCTCCTATGAATCATCTCAAATTTGTGGCTGAAATAGAATTCTAGGGGGAAGACTACCATACGGCCATCAGTGTATATTTCTTAAATAGGAAATTAATGTAAAAACGCAGAGGTAAAAAACTGGAACAGCAATCGTAACTAACGGCCTTATCATCCTCGTCGTCCATGTCTTCTTCTCACATGGCCGCACCAGGGAACCTACACATATTGTTCAGATCAAAATATTAGATACTTCAGGGTTTCAATATCTGCAACCCACTCACCGAAAAATTTCCTTCACACCCTCAGAAACCCTAAGCAATGGAGGCAGTGAAGGCATTGGCATCTAGAAATGGTTTCCCAACATCCTGGTGCTCATCAGCGGAGGATTAAATCTGCAGTATCCATAGCAGTAGGCCACGGGCAGCAATGACCACCGCTACTGCTGCATCAGCAAGCCCTTGTTCTGCATGGAGGTCCAGCCTGTATGGCTGAAGCGCGATCGCATGAAACAGGGTCGTAAGGGCCTCTACGCTGCCTCGCACGCCACCAAACCCTACCAGTTTCTATGTTGTTCCACACACTATTAAACCTTTTTCCTCTGCACTGATTCAATGTAACTCAGCAAATTTCATGCTCACGTGCCCAAGGCTCCACCACGGCTAGGAGCGCCTTGAGAAATACAAGCAGAAATAAATGAAGTTCATTGCTGCAACAATGACAAAAATAGAAACAACATCGCGGCTGGGAATTCATTTCAAAAATTTCAAGCGGTTAAAAACATAAATCACAAATGTCATTCACTCCTGGAACCTACAATCCAAAATTACCAAAACCAGCAGCAGTGCCCGACACTGACGCATTCATCTCCACCGTTGTCAATCCACTAAGTGCGGCAACTAAGACATATGCACAACTGAATCAGCAGAACTAGGAGATCTTTTAGCCGATGCCGATAAATTAGAGTTGTAGTTTATTCAGAAGAAACCATCATCGCTGAAGAAAAATACAACTCAAACGCACGGAATTGAAGTCACAAAAAATAAAATTCCAATTTCACATGGTCCGGTGGTAAAAAGATAATTTCAGCAATTTCTCACATATGGAACCCTTGTTAAAGACCCGACATTAATTTAATTATCCCAAGTGAATTACTAAGGTTTTATACATAATGGGTAATTAAAAAATAACAATTGTATGAAGCTCTTATAATATTGAGATCTTAGATTTATTTTTCAAAATTATTATATAGGTTGTTGCCTATAAATATGCATGTTAGCATGATTTTCTCCTAACTTCCCAACTTCCTAACTTGTTGAGCAAGTAATATCTCCTAACTTGTTGGGCAAGTTATAACTTCCTTACTTGGGAGAGAAGTTACTAAGATATTTTAGACTTTACCTTTTGAAACCTATAAAAAGGCTTCAAGGGTTAGTAGAAAAAAAAGGACTTTTGGGGAGACTGCTAGCTCTCACTTGGAGACACACTTTGGAGCTCTGGAAGAGCATTGTAAAGAAGAAATTGTGAAAGATTGCTTGTAAGATGACTTGCTAAAGAAAGGATTTCAGCCTCTTTGTCATAGTCCTGTGAGTTATGTTTTATTTTTATTTTGTTTAAATTGTTTAGCTAGTGGTTTAGATAGTATCATCCTTGGCAAGTAATTTTGGGATTTTTAGATTGCTCTTATTGTTTCTTGTTGCATAATAAAAGATTTCTATTAAATTTTTTCCATAGAAGCACTTGTGTTTGAAAGCCTTAAGAGCATTTTAGTAGTGAATTTGATTATTGTGCAACGTATAAGAACTGCTATTGAGATTGTTGTAAGAGAGCCTCTGCTTGTAGTCATGCCGTTGAACGATTCAATAGTCAAGAGGGTTCAGAAAATCTTTGGTATTTTGATGGGACCAGAATAGCTTCTTTTTATCTTTAAAGTGAATCTCCGTGGTATTTCAATCAGAAATTGTCAAGTCTTTTGAAGGTTCTGTTGAATGCAATTGTTGACATCCATTATCTAGCCAAAATGGAGTCTCGTACGTGATAGTTTACGCAGCAATTTTTTGGTAGCATAGTAGGATTGTCTTGAAGAAATTGCTTATTTGAGCCTTGGAAGTTTGAACAATTCGTAGTTATTGAATTTGGGATAGCTTTATTGCAAAGTGTTTACTCGTATCATTTTACCTTGTTTAAACATTTGAGGTCTTAACACAAATCTACTTTCTTTTCTGTCTATTTCCATTGAATCTTGCTCTATTTCTAGTTTTCTTGTGGAACTATCTCTTTCTCTGAGGAAAATTAGAAGTAGATTCATGGATTTGTTCTCAAATTTTTTTGCAAAATTTTGTTTGTTACAAGTAGGTATTATAAGGACCGCATAGACTAGGAAATTGAACAAAATAGGAACTCTCAACAACTCACAGTACTTGGCAAAGTTGGCTAAATCTCTTTAAGATAAGTCATTTGTAGTTTACACACAACGCAATTGTTTCATTTTTCACAACTGCACACTGCAACAGCACACACATATACTCACATTAACTACTGAGTCTATTTGGAGGTATCTGGGCCTTGGTGTTGCCAGAGACCAGTAAGCACCTAAATCCTGTTCGAGGAAACTCGTTGGCGGTCGCATCCCAAATGGTCGCCAACATATAGATATAAGAATAAAATAATAAATAACACACATGAATTGTAATCCCCTTCAAGATAAGTGGCAAATTCTCATACACAACACACATGCATGAGTTGTAATTCTGAAGGACTATGTGTAGCACCTCACACAGAAAGCATAAAATGGCTCCTAGTTATAACTTCAATGGTCCAACATCATGTTATATAGTTATGACCTTCTCAAATATGGACAAATTCATAGCTCAATGTGATGGAAATGAATACATAAATGAATTAATAACTTAATTAAGTAATGTGTATGATATAGGTAAAGTTCATATTTTTGGTGCTTTTATAGTTTAAAGCATCCAAGTCATAGAACATATGGAAAACCATGAGTGTTATTCATAATGTCAAATGCTTAACTCTACATTAATCAAACAATTCTAAGCTATGAATGCAAGGTAGCACTCTAATAGAGTCTAGCCACACTTGTAAAAGTGATAACTTAAAAATGGATAAATAGAAAGGTAATTATACTTACCTAAAGGAAGAGGAGCTCTTCACATAAAAGCACATATAAAAAGCCAGAAAAATCTTAAAATGAATTCTAGGTTATGAAATTTAGGTGTGAAGAGCTCAACTTTGGTATTTATAATCTTCATCATAAAATGGTTTAAGTTCAATAGCAGAGTAACATACACAAAGACTTATTAATGCATCTTGATAGTTCCAAGTCATGAAATGAGTGAGGTTAGGCAATGAGCGCTAAGTAGGGAGTTCATCAACATTCCTATGTTGATAGAGGAGGTAGATTCAATGCATTTCCTCCCCCATAACCAACATCAACTACCATTTCAAATGAAAGCCAAAACCAAGGAAGCCATATCCTAAGGACCATAGGATACTCAAACAAGATTAGAAACAACCTAAGGGACTTAAGACATACACATCATTCAAAAGATGACATTAGAAGAAAGGGTACAAGCCAAGGGAGATAAATATCTTAACCAAACATGATAGAACTATAAACACATGGTGTATGTGACACTTCCCAAGTATAGGGCTTACAATTGACTTACAAAATATCATTGGAACATTCATCAACAAGGATTTATTTTGAAGTCTATATGCATTTTGTGTTATGAAAACATGGAGAAATTTTATCATTTATTTGTTACATGTTCATTTGCAAATGCCACTAATATATACTTTTCACATAGATTGGTACAAGCTAGGATCAATATTAAATGATGATTTCAAAAGATGTATCATGAAAAGTCATGTTCATGAACTCTTATTATGGATGCAGATGGTGTGGAAAATTTTGTTGGAACATAATGCTATGGTTTTGTGGACTAGCACTCTTGTATCTTCATATAAATAGGTAAGAAATAATTTTATTTAATATTTTTATTAGTGTTAAATAATTATGTTTTCTTTCTCCTACATTACTTGGTCTTTGTATTGATGAACTTGAAGAGTGGATGCTTAAAATACCAACTCATTTTGCACTTACAATTACAACCAATTTTGTCAAACTCTTACTCTATGCTAATGATGTTGCCTTAATTTCAAACTAAATAGAATGACTGTAGAAAGTGCTTAATACTCTTAATGACTTTTTTTGAAATTTAGAAATAAATGTTAATGTTAAAAAAATAAAAATTATGATTTGTGACATTTGAAATAAGATATAAAATTTTACTATAGGAGATAAATATGTTGACATAATTTCCTCTTAAAAAATATCTTAGCCTAGAATGCTCTTGCAATTACAAATGGAATTAGTGCATTACTTAAAGAGTTGATAATGGTATGAAAGCCTTATTTACTTTAAAAAGAAAATATAATAAGGATTTTATTCTAGTTTAAAATATTCAAAACCAACTTTATCATGTTATTGTTCAACCTGCTATTTTGTATAGATGTGTTGAATGGGCTCCTACTCTATTAAATAAATATTAGAAATAAATAGAATAAACTCAAAAGCTTTTTTTTTCTCAATGAATATTGATGAGTCATGCTTTGGTTACATCGACAAGGCCTCATCAATGTGGCCTTGTCGACGTGGCCTTGTTGATTGAGCCTTGTTGACAAGGCCCTCTCGATGCATGCAATGATGCATTGATGAGGCCCTATTAATGTAGGGTCTGCTTTTTGGCTATAAATATGCGCTTACTAGCCACATTTTTCCCAATGAGATTCATAGTAGTACCCAAACTCTTGTAATTTTTACATTTGAAAGTTAGAATATTTCTCTTGAGTGCACACAGTAAGAGTCATTGAGTGTACGAATTTTTATTCAAACATTGTTGTACCTAAGCATAACAGTGTGTGTGGTAATAAAGATGAGCTTTCTAATAAAACTTGTAGANTGTGTGGTAATAAAGATGAGCTTTCTAATAAAACTTGTAGAATTTTAGATAGATTAGATATTTCATTTATGCATTTAATGTTTTCAATTAGTTATTCAATATTTCCCAGTAATTAAGCTGATTAAGATAATTAAGAAAATAAGCTAGATAGATTAAATACATAAGTACAACTACTTTGAGCATAACATGTATTCGCTTAGTAATCCCAATAGCATTAGTGCTTGGTATGCCCACTAGTGTAGCACTTGGTAACCTAGTAGTGGATACATGACTTCAGGATGTGTATGGAAAGTAGGAACAAATGTTTATGTTAGGATTAGTTAGAGACCAATTAGTTAGTTCATTTATATTAGTCATTAAATTACAATATATATATATATCTCTCTCTCTCTCTTCAAGCACCTGAAAACATAAAACATAAAATGATAAAAATGATATGCCTTAGTTATTCTTAATCATACCATTATTCTTCACAGGTGTAATTGGGAAGACAATGAATGATCTTAAGACAAGGTTCACTTTCTAGAATACTAGTGTACTAGAAATTATAAAGTCTACAGAATTCAACCAATTTATGTGTGAACACTTTTTGATTCGTATGATTGGGTGTAGGGGTACCTTACCACTCATCATTGGCATCATTGTTGGAGACTTTGTTAGTGAATATTATTTATATCATTGGATGAAATCAAGGTCAACATCACTTTCACATGACATATAACTATTAAGCATACTGATAATTTTATTTGTTTTTCAAACTGTCTTCTTCTTCTCATAGGTGTGAAGATGTCAAACCACCAGTTCCATAGGAGTGCAAAGTGATATATACTCATCCAAATGAGTATGTACCAGACCTTACCTTCATCCTACATCAAGATGAATAGTTATGATGGCATGGCATGGAGGGCAACATTCTATTGCCCCTCAATCAATCTATGCTCAAGATGCTATTTCAAATTCTTAAAAAGCTTGGCATCTTGGATCTTCACGAGAAATATGTTGTGAATGATCTTGACACTCGAGACTATCATCCCACTAAAACACAATGTAAGCAAGATTGACACCAATTGAAGCACCACGAGCTTATGAAGGAAAAATATTTCACTAATCCCTTGTTCCTCCTAAATTAAGATGACAATGAGGATCGTCTCTTTAAAGGTTCTTAACATGAAGATTCTCCAACCCTTGTTGTTGGTAATGAGGATGTGACATTGAACCTGTAATTCACTATTCATAAACTAGGTTTGGAAAAACGTGACAGTCAAGGTAGGAACTCGGGTAAACAAGGATCTAAGGATGGTGGTCGTAATGAATGAAGAGGTGGTGGTAAACACCATGGTGGTGGTGATAGTCCACCTTCCTTGTCATCCTCTTCATCTAATTCTGAACATTTCTCTTCATCTTTTGGTTCTCATAAAAGCTTCCATCAAAAAAATTGTTATGAAGGTGATCAACAAGAGAACAATGATTGACAAGACCATTAAGAACACAAAGGTAATAGAAACCATCATCGATGTCATCAACACAATCATGATGATGAACCTTTGTTGGTGACTAGAAGTATGCTTAACATTGTAGAGGTAGTTAGCATTCCAACCAGGCATATGAAAGATAGTTGAATCAAGCACTTAGACATGAATAATATCCCACGATTTGAGGGGGATACAATTTTGATCCACATAATCATCTACAAGTTTTCCACAATGTATGTTCCTTATAAAACATTGAAAATGGCTAGCAAAAACTTAAGCTTTTCCCCAAGACACTCATTAAGGAAGCTAAGAGCTGGTACCAGTCCTTAGAACTAGAATTCATTTGCCAATAGAGTACCATGTTAGAGCTATTTAACGACAAATACCAAACTTACTCTAGAGTGTCTAATCTGAGAATGCAAATCCAAGGTTGAAAACAATGAACAAATGAACCCTTGGATGCCACCATGGGTAGATATTATTCACTCTTACACCAATGCCCTAGCCATGATTATTCTCAGAGGGAACAACTTTGTCACATCATAGATGAGCTCAGAGCAAAAACTAGAAGAACTCTTGGGGTATATGCCCAAGGGAGATTATCTGAAGTGAGAATTCATCAGACCCAAAGGTTGATAGAGTAGGTAGCAAAAAGAAGAAGATGAGTTGTAAAAAAGGAAAAGTGTAGAAGAGTATAATAGGGACCCTTCCATCAAAAAATGGGAGGTCCAATTTTGTGATGAGGAGGAGTCACCACTCAATGAAGTGGTGCACAAGAAAACCTTGCCCATCCAAAAATCTATTTCTAATATTTTGAGAAAGGTTGATAAATTATGAGACACTTTGGATAAAAAATTCCAAACTACTATGAAGATTTTTGAAGAATCCAAAGAGAAAAATAGTGATCATAACTTTAGGATGTGAAAAGAAGTTGAATGTGCCTACCAAAGAGGTAAGCACAAAGCTACGCCATAGAGGAAGTTGTGAAAACCGACTCTTACGATGAAACTAGTTGTGACATCTATCAATATGAACATCCAAAGGGATGTTGCCCTATAGTTTCACACTTACAAGATTTTAGGATGTACACATGGAATCCTCTACTAGCATGTAGGTAAGCACCTAGGCGATTGCCTTATCCTCAACGTAATCCAAGGTAGTTCCACCAGCAACAAGAAGCTTACTACCCAAGTGGAGCTCCACCACAACCATATGATCAATACCAATAGTGGCATCAACCACAATCATGGAGAATTCCACCACCAAAGTAGTAGTACTCTTATGGGCAACCAGATCCATACAGGTACTACATTTAGCAATCCGTTTCTTCAAGAAGTTCTACAAGTCATGCCTCATTTCAATATCACTATTACCCTCTAGAGTACCACTAAACACATTTACCATCTACTTGAGGAGAAAACCCATATCCATACCATCCTCTACATTCATCTACACACATGCCTCAACCCTTAACCTAATTACCTCATGCTTAGTCCATGCATGGTGAGATTCCTCCACAGCTACAACAACAAAATGCTACGAGGGTTGTACATTCACAGCATGCTTTCCATCCAAGTGGTTTGGATAATTGATCTAGAAAAAAACCCTTCTTCTGACTCAACAATCCTCTCCAACCCTCACAACCTAGTATAGCTAATTAGGTTACATCTCTAGTACCCTCATCCTTTGCATCAAATACCTTCGAGTGCCCTTTAAACCAAACACCATCTCAAATTTACATTGTGATGCTAACTCATGCTATTTTCAATTGGATCAAGGTTGGCAACCTTCCTACAAAAATATCTAACCTAAGAAGTCCACTCATTTACCTACAAATCGCTAGACATGAGCCATGCAAGGCTCTTTGTAATTCTAGTTCTAGTGTCAATCTCATCTTCCATGACATGTACAAGGCCTATAACCTACCACCTCTCAAGAAGAGCAATATCTATCTAGAATTGTCAGATTAATCAATCATGACCATAGTAAGTGGGTGGTCCTATCCTACCAATTTTCTGGTGATTAGGGTTGAAAACTACAAAGGTGACTTTTCCATTATTATGGAAAGGGCTTGGTTAAGCACAGTCGATGCAAATATGGGCATAAGAAACCTCTCTTTGGAAATCTCCAAGGAAAATAAATTTGGAAAGTTAGAAAAAAAAAGCATATTCCATGCATCACATACAGCAATAATGGCTGCAATTGCATGCAAAAAATTTGGTCCATCAAAATTACATACATCAAAGCATATAATCACTATGCATAAGAAAAAAATATTCAAAGGTGTCTGTACGTAGTAGCCACAAAATAGAAAAGTACATAGTGGCTTATAGCTGACTCAAATAGTAGCACATTATACATGGAACCAATTAAGAGCCTAACATGTGCTTATGTTGAAAGCATGGATGAACTTGAGCAAGTTCATCACCAACTCTCTGATGACAAAGATGATGATATCTATTGGGGAGAGTTGGAAATCCATGATAACTTCAAGTAGGATCCCCTAGAGCTAAAAACTCTACCAACCAACATGGAATATGAATTTTTAAATAATGGTAAACTGGTCATAATCAATGCCAAACTTGCTCCTAAACAAAAAGAAAAGATATTAAATGTGGTTAACAAATGGCCAACAATCTTGCTTGGTCATATCCCAAGATGAAAAGAATCAATCCAAGGATATGCCAACATTGCATTTACACTAACCCAGCCATGAAGCCAAGAAGGTAGCCATAGAGGTAGCTGAACCCCAAATTGAAGCGGATCATCAAGGAGGAAATAGAGCAACTCCTCAATGTAGGGTTCATCTATCCCATCACAAATAGTGAGTGGGTTAGCCCACTCATAATTGTGCCAAAAAAAGGTGACAACTGGTAGGTCTATATCGACTTTAGGTTGTTGAATATGGCAATTTAAAGATCATTTTCCATTGTCATTTGTGGATTAAGTGTTGAACACCATATCTAAGCATTACTATTATAGCTTCTCCGATGGTTATAGTGGCTATAACCAAATCCAAATTGTGCCAGAAAATTATGCCAAAAAAACATTCATGAGTCCCTAGGGGAGTTTTGCATATTGTAAGATGTCATTTGGTTTGTACAATGCCCCTACAAAATTTCAATGCCTACTCATTAGTATTTTCCAATAGAAAATTGGTCGTGGTATGGAAGTCTTCATGGATGACTTCTCCACCTATGGAGCTATATTTAAGCAAGCCTTGGACCACCTTGAGCAAGTACTAAAAAGATGTGTGGAAACAAGTTTATGGCTAAACTAGCAAAAAAGTCTTATTATGATCCAAGAAGGCATTTTGTTGGGACATAGAATTTCATAAGAAGAGATTAAGGTAGACCTAGAAAAGATAAGGATTATCCAAGGAATTACACATCAACCAGAGATAGTCAAAGATGTCAAATCATTCCTTGGACATATTGGCTACTACTGATGATTCATTGAGAATTTCTCTAAGATCATAAAGTCGTTGGTCAAGCTGATGAAAAAATATGCTCCATTCATCTGGACCAAGGAATGTGAGCATGCATTCCAATAGTTGAAGGAAAAACTCATAGAAACTCCAATTCTATGGCACTAGACTAGTCCAGACCATTTCACATAATGATGAATGCATCTAATCATGCTTTGGAAGCTATGCTTATGTAGTTGGACAATAAAAAATATCCATATTATATCCACTATGTAAGCCAAAGCATTATGGGTGCACAGTTGAATTATACCATAACTAAAAAAGAACTAATGGTAATGGTGTATGCTCTCAACAAGTTCAAGCACTATGTGGTTGGCTATAAAGTATTTTTGCACACAAACCACAGTGCCATCTGCTTCTTAATGAACAAGCCAATGATGAGCCCTCGTATCATATGGTGTCTTGTGATCTTGCAGGAATTCAATCTCACAATGGTAGATCGAAAAGAGATTGAGAATGTAGTCACTAACCACCTCTCTCAATTAATATTGGATAACAAAGAGGAGGATATCCCACTCTCTAATCAATTTCTAAACAAGCTCCTCTTTACAAGAGCAATAAATGACCAAGTACCCACAAAAATAAAATGGTACAATGGCATCCTCACTTATCTTCTCACTTAAGAGATGCCATAATATCTTGACTTTAGAAAAAAACAACAATTTCTTCATTGGGCCAAATACTTCATGGAAGTCAATGGACACCTCTACAAGGTGTGTGTCGATGGCCTAATTCATTAGTGTGTCTCTGATGAAGATCAACTATGCATTCTCCAGGATGCTCATGAAGGACCTTGTAGAGGTCACTATGTAAGGAGATGCATGACCATAAAAATCATAATGGTAGGATACTATTGGCCTACAATCTTTAGGGATGCCTACCAATTTGTTCAATCTTGTGAACATTGTCAACCATATGGTAGAATGATTGCACAAATGGAAGGTCCTCAATAGTGGATTCAACCACTGGAGCCTTTTGATATATGGGGCATTGACTTTATGGATCCCATCACATCCATGTCCAATGGAAAGGGATACATCATTATAGCGGTCTAATACTATACAAAATGGGTAGAAGTAGAGCTGTTACTAATTATACATCATCCACTGCTACTAGATTTATACAAAAAAATGTTGTAAATAGGTTTGGGATGCCATGTGCACTAATTTTTGATAATGGAATTCATTTCACATATGCCACCTTTAGAAGGTTGTTGCAATGCTTGGGGGTTGAACATAAATTAACAACACCCTATCATCCCCAAGCCAATGGTGAAATAAAGGTAACTAACCACAAGATCACAAAAATCCTAACATGGACCATTAGCAAATATAGGAAAGACTAGTGTACAAAACTCAACAATGTCCTCTAGGCTTACCACTAAACATGGAAACATCCTATTGGATATTCTCCCTATGAGATAGTGTATGGAAAAATTCCAATGCTCTTGATTCAATCTAAGCTTTGTACACTCTCAATAGCTTGTGATCTAAATCTTGACCTAAGTCTAGAATAGAAAGAAAGACTGATCAACTTGAATGTGCTAGATGAAAATTGATTGGTATCCTTATCTTTGAATGAGGTGCATAAGGAATTTCACAAGCAATGTCATGACCTTAGAATATGGAAATTAAAAATCCAACCAGAGATAAGGTTCTCTACTAGAATCCCACACATGTACCCCACAAAATGAAGCTCCAAATGTTATGGGAGGGACCTTATATAATTGATCAAACCTTTCCCTCTAGGTCCATGTTAATTTACAAACTTGAGAGCCCAAATAAAAGCATTTGGTCAACATCCAACAAGTGAAACCTTTCCTAGAACCAAGACAAGCCAGTGCAACTACCGTCTTAATGGATGGACAACAACATTCAATTTTTTGGATCTCCTCCTCCCAACTTAGTCATGGGGAAGATGGCCATCCATTGTAACAATCCATATGGCTTCTTAGTTTTTCTACTTTTTCTTTTACATTTTTGATTTTACAAGTTATTTATTTTACAAATTTTTTATTCTCATTTTCTTCCATTTTTCATCATTTTTTGTTTTGCACCATTGTTAGTATATTTGAAACTTTCTTGATTATTTTACACTTTCTTACATATTTTACCTTGTTTTCTTTTGTTTGTGTGACTTTTCATCATTTTTGCTAATAAAAGTATTTTATTACTGTAGAACATAGTGCCATTGTTGTTGTTTACTAATGATGGCTTGTGCTTAATGTTGTGATTGTCAATGTCTGGTTTCTATTCTTGAATTCTAATGTCTAATGACTATGGCATGGTTTATTTTTCATGGAATAGGCAGTGATTCCACATCATATGCCCATCCAAAAAAAACTCTATGGTTTTCCTTGTTCTAGAAATTTGAAGTCCCTTACATTAAAGAAACTTTTAATCAATTGGTAACCTTGCTAGTTCTAAAATTGGAAAGGATTCAAAGGTTTGTAGATGGTGTGACTTCAAGTGGACTTAATACTCTTTGTACTCTTTTACTTGCTTGAGTTCCTGAGTGTTTTTCATGAACTTCTTACTATT
>MNCI01012409.1:87068-113959 GCA_015680685.1 Gnetum montanum | reverse complement strand
CTTTAAAGATAAAAAGAAGCTATTCTGGTCCCATCAAAATACCAAAGACTTTCTGCATCCTCTTGACTATTGAATCGTTCAATGGCATGACTACAAGAAGAGGCTCTCTTACAATGATCTCAATAGTAGTTCTTATACGTTGCACAATAACCAAATTTACTACTAAAATGCTCTTAAGGATTTCAAACACAAGTGCTTCTATGGAAAAATTTTAATAGAAATTTTCAATCATACAATAA
This sequence comes from Gnetum montanum, assembly GCA_015680685.1. NCBI lineage: Eukaryota > Viridiplantae > Streptophyta > Gnetopsida > Gnetales > Gnetaceae > Gnetum > Gnetum montanum. The sequence goes on along the minus strand of MNCI01012409.1, from coordinate 113,720 downwards.
GAACAATAAGAGCAATCTAAAAATCCCAAAATTACTTGCCAAGGATGATACTATCTAAACCACTAGCTAAACAATTTAAACAAAATAAAAATAAAACATAACTCACAGGACTATGACAAACAGGTTGAAATCTTTTCTTTAGCAAATTATCTTACAAGCAATCGTTCACAATTTCTTCCAAGAGTGTGTCTCCAAGTGAGAGCTCCCAAAATTCTTCCCCCCCAAAAAAATGTTTTCCCTTTTTCTTATCCTTGAAGCCTTTTTATAGGGTTCAAAAGGTAGTTACATACTCAAAAATATCGTAGCTAGCTTCTCTCCTAAGTAACTTGCCTAACAAGTTAGGAAGTATTAACTTAGGAAGTTAGGAAGTTAGGAGAAATATTGCAAATATTGCTTTTGGTAATAATGAAGATAAACCCAATAGCTCCATATAATTGTTATTTTTATTTTTATTTGTTTAGAATTTTTAAGTTTTGAATACTATTGAAGCCCTAGTAATTTTATGAACAAGGTGATGGTAAAAAGATAATATAATATCCATCTTGGTGTAGACGTTGGTGGTAGCTAATTTGTGTAAATTTATATAAATAATTTATCTGCACTTGCACCCATGTAAAATTTGTTGGAAACAGAAATTTAAATCCAGCGATGGCTCAAAATATGAGGTCCGAATGTGAATGTGCTAGGCCCAGAACTGCTAGCAAATAGTTCCAAATTATCCCGCCTTGCCAAAATCGTTATCAACTACCAACGCGGAAGAAGGCTCTGCTGCTGCATTCGATGTCATTGTCGTGTGGTGTTCAGTTGCTAGAGAGCCAATGGTGTGGGCACGTCTGCATTCACCATCTATCTCCAGCAAAGAATAAACACCTTCCTTATCCTTGAAAGCGCTGCAGGCAAAGATGGCAAGTAGAGGTGACCACACAAGAACAACCTTGGTTTTGCTAAGGCACAATTTTGGGTTTTCTAACACATTTATAGACATTTTTGTCTTTGCTGCAACATTTTCTGCATATTATCACCCACAACCACAGGCACAAGCGCAGGCACTATAGAGGAGCCAATCTGGACCTCTAGCTCGCTTTCCTGCACTGCTGGTTCACACAGTCATGGCTGCCAATGCGGCACTTGGGGCATCAGAATGCCAACAACGCGGCAAGCGCGGCGACATTCGCGGCGTTGGTGATGTTACAGCCATGCATCATTATCTTCACTATAGTTGCTGCCATGTACTGCTACACAATGTAACGGCTGATGATGCCTTTTATTGAAACCTGCTTGCACATTCATCAATGGGTGTTGCATCCACCGCCTGCGTTTCAGCCCTGTTTCGCTTATCAGACTTTGCTGCAATCATTTGGCCTGTTACTTTTCAAAACCTTTTAAACTACCTACTGTTACATGCCCTAGCCGCGAAATTAGGGTTCACAAATGTTATGGTTACAGACTCATCGTTTATCAGTATGTCAAAATGGAGAAACTGAACCTTGCGTGGCATGCATTTGATGAAATTCCCAAGTGAAATGTGAGGTTATTCTGGCAGCTCTTAACATTTGTTTTTCTCACGGGCAAGCATAGCTTTGTGATTATCATGAAGCACCGCAGTAATAATTTCACTTTTGGTTACCGTATGGCCATTCATAAAAACCACAACGCCGCTTTCAAAATAAGCATATCGTCTTTCCAACTTCCAGAAAATGTTTAGCAATCCCAATGCCTGAACTATGCCACTAAGATTATCACATTCATATGATAGATGCGCCTCTGTTCTTGAGATTATTTATCATGGTAACAAAGCCTCTTTTCGCTACAAGATTAAATATCGGTATCTCTTTTCATTGGTTTCAATTGAATCTGGCTTTCGTGAAAATTAGGACCGATCCTATCTCCATTAATATTTACCATCAATATGCTTGTGTGAACAAGCCATGTACGTTTCCATGGTGACCACTACCACCGAACCATCTCTAAACTCATAAACTGGTTGAATTAAACCCTTTCCAAATGTCCTCCAATAAGCATCGCATAAATATGCCGAAATATTACACTCTTTGGTCGATGTATAAGGTAAAAAAAAAATCTATCTTTCATCACCGTATAACTTACATGAATCTTTAGTAAATTCAAGCATTACTTTTTATATATATATTTTTTTCAAAGAAAACTAAAACTCCTGTTCCATGAAATGGCCTAAAATGTGCCAACAGTTTGAAACTTTCATTTTCTAGCCACTAGATGTCTTTTGATTTAGGGACTACTATATAGGCATGTTCTTGCATACACACTTGTTTTCAAGTTTTTTATGGATTAGTATAAGAATTGTGTTAATGCTTTAAAATTTTGGCCAAAAAATGCATCCTATATCATTTTAAGTAATGCATATAATTTTCTATTTCTTCATAGTGCCATGTTGAGCTCCTTAGCAATATCCAAGAAGAGGCCCTAAATTTCTCACTTAGCATCGATGGTGCTAAGCTAAGCTCTTTCCATGATGATTGGAAACTCACACTTTCTATTCTTAACACTAACTATAATGAAATCTACTAGATATGACCACTCACCAATGATGGTTACAAAATCATTAATGAGGATGTGGGATGTTCTTTTGTAAGTTCTAATGTGTAGCCATGCTGTATGATGCTCTTTTGTAAGTTCTCGTGTATAGCCAAGATGTAGGATGTTCTTTTGTAACTTCATTTTTTGGTTTACTTCCTTGGAATAAGAGCTAGAAAGTATGTTGGATGTTTCAATGCATCTTTTATATAGTTTGGAACTTTCATTTTCTAGCCAATGGGTGTCGTTTGGTTTAGTGGTTACTATGTAGACATTTTTTGAATACAAACTTATTTTTCAAGTTTATTCTAGGTTGGTGATGAGTCACAGATTGGCCACATCAACGAGGCCTTATCAACTAGGCCCTATCAATGCATTTTTTTCATACACTAATGTGGCCTAGTCAATGCAAGGTCAATGCTTTCCTATAAATACATGCCAACCCACTGTGTGTAGGCATCAGTCTGTCATAGTGTAGCAAAGCTCTTATAGTTTTTACATTTGAAAGTTAGAGTATTTTCTTGAGTGCCCATAGTAGGAGACATTAAGTGTATGGATCTTTATTTGAGCACTATTGGACCTAAGCATGACAGTGTATGCGGCAGTCAAGATGAGCTTTCTAATCAAACCTTGTAGTATTTTACATAGTTTAAATGTTTTATTCATGCATTTAATGATTTCAACTATTTATTCAATATTTTCTAGTAATTAAGCTAATTAAGTAATTAAGCAAGATAAGCTAAATAGAAATTAAGTGAACACATAAGTACAACCACTTTGAGCATGCATATGATGTTTGGTATTCCTAGTAGTGCTTAATGCTTGGTAACCCAAAAACGTTATACATATTCAGCATGTGTATGGTGAGTAGGACTAGATGCTTATGTTAGGACTAGTTAGAGATTAGTTAGTTAGTTAAATTAAATTAGTTATTAAATTACTTAATTTCTCTACTTTAAGCATCAAAACCATAAAATATAAAATGACAAAAATCATGTGCCTCAATTACACTTGAACTAGGCCCTTGGGCTTCACAAGTATCATTGGGAAAACAACAAACATCCTCAACGTAAATTTTACTTCCTAGAGAACTAGTACACCGAAAACTATAGAGTCCATGAAATTCATCTAAATCACATGTGAATACTTCTTCATACGGTTTGGCATAGGGGTAGCATGCCACCCATCATTGGTGCCATTGCCAGGGACTCTTTCTATTGAAACATGCACTAACTATGATTAGTAAACATTATTAATATTTTTGGATGAACCCCAAGGTCAACATCATTCTCAAATTATATAATTACAAAAGCACACTGATTATTTTATTTGTTACAAAATTTCTTCTTCTTTCCATTAGTGTGACGATGTCAAACTTCCAATCCCACAGGAGTGCAAAGTGGTAAATATTCATCTAGATGAGTATGTACCTGATTTCACCTTCATCCTGCATCAAGATGAACAACTGTGATGGAATGACATGGAAGGAAATATTGTAATGCCTCCCAATCAATCTATGCTTGTGATGCTACTTCAAACTCTCAAGAAGTTAGGTATCTAAGAACTTCAAGAGGGATATGTTATGCATGACTACTGAAACATCACAAAATTTCAGGTCTTAACATCTTGACTAGAAATTTGGCTAAGTGTTAAAATAGTAGCACTTTGTCCAATTTTTTCTAAGTGTTGAGCATAGTTAGCTTCAAAGACTAATCTTTTGCAATTTTGGCCAAGTGTCTGAACAATGGCAAGCTTTACAAAAATTTTCTAAGTGTTGTGTTATGCTCGACACTATAGCTACTATGCTTGAGAGCATAGCAAGGATAGCCAACACACAAATGGCTAGTTTTGTAGAATTTTTCTAAGTGTTGTACTATGCTTCGCACTGTAGCTACTACACTTTGCTATGCTTGAAAGCATAGCAAGTGTAGCCAACACACAAATGGCTAGTTTTGTACAATTTTTCTAAGTGTTGTGTTACGCTCAGCACTGTAGCTACTACACTTAACACTATAGGTGCTATGCTTGAGAGTGTAGCAAGCGTAGCCAACACACAAATGGCCAATTTTGTAAAAAATAATTTAAGTGTTATGTTACTACACTCACTATTGTAGCTGCTACACTCTTCCCACCTACCATGCTGGCACGTGGCACTTGATCTGTCATTTGGACTAACCCTAGCCCTATAAATACCCCTGCACCCCAACATTTTGAGGGTTGGCAATTAGCACTTTCATTTGGCATTTGGCATTTGGCATTTTGGCATCTTGGCACTTAGCTCTATGGGAAAATGAAACCCAGAGCACACCACACCAATAGAGAGGCATAGATGCACCGCACTACCATGTGGCACCCAGTCTGCATTTTGGACTAACCCTAGCCCTATAAATACCCCTACACCCCAACATTTTGGGGGTTGACAATTAGCACTTTCATTTTGCATTTGACATTTTGGCATCTTGGCACTTAACTTCATGGGCGAACGAGACCCAATGCACACCACACCAACAGAGAGGCATAGCTACATCACATGGTACATCATAGCCCCATTGCAGCCCTACAAAACACTACACGGTACACTGCGGTGACCAACCCAGTAGGCATGGTTCATCACGATGAGCACCAAACTTCATAGTCCAACACCATCGAGACTATGACTACACTCCCACCATGCCTGTTATACATTGTGTACCTTCTGAGACCCTTTTGGAGTTAACTACGCTTCCATTTGTGGTAGTGTTACATTTCTCTCTCTCATTTCTAGCATTTTCTTGCATTTTTTTTACATCTTTTCACATTTTTTCACACATTGTCACGTTGTACTATGCTCAAGAAATAGTCTCCATGAGTTGACACCCTCATTTTAGTTAAAACCCTTGGCTACACTTGCCCCCATTCCATGGCTACACTATACACATAGCATCATGAAACACCGCTTTGATACTCCATATTATTTTGCATTATTTGCACTTACATTTTCGACTAACCACACCACAATTGGTTGCACCCAGTACCTCAATTTCAACTAGCAAAGTCCTTGTTCAATCAATAAGACCATTCAGGGCACCTTGTCTCCACCTCTATCAAGGCCCTCACATAGACGTGAGGTTAGGCTGAGTATACACCCACTAACATATTCGGTTGCTATAGTTTTGGGGCTAGAAGGAGGGCCTCACCATTTTCTTCTGCATTTTTTGATTGTTTTCCCACATACTCTCTCCACCACTGGTTGGTGTAGATTCGACCCCATCATTAGTTCCCCTAGAACCCTATTGTAAAAAAAGCCAAAGTGTATCTTTGGCACTTAACCAAAATTCTAGGTGCTTGGGAGAGTGTAGTTGGCTCCAGCATAGTGAATGTAGCACCAAAGTTAGCCATTTTCAATAGCTTTCATAGTTAGCATTTTTTCTGCATTTCCATGCTTAGCATTTTTTCTACATTTTCATACTTAGCCAAATTTTCTATAGTTTTACACTTTGTCAATTTTTTGCAGTTTCCATACTTAGCCAATTTTCTACATTTTTACACTTAGTCATTTTTCTACATTTTTATACTTATCCATTTTTCTACTACTTGTAGACTTAGTCATTTTTTTGCAGTTTTTAGAGTTAGCCATTTTTTGCAAGTAGAAACTCTCACAACTCAATCTATAAACATGAATCCAGATCAACCTTTTCACATCGGTGTCTAACACATTTGACATCATGATCCACCCAAAGCATGCTACGCTAAGCCATGAACAATACAATTTTGTTTATGCCAAAATCCAAGTAGGATTACCAGTGAATTTCCTTAACTTGGAGGCAAAACAAAACTACAAATGAGTCCACCAAGATAGATGGGAGCACAACCCCTCCTTACTCAACATAATCCCACTCATGAAGTCCTACCACTAACTGTTGTCCCAACTCATCTGTACAAATACACATGATGCAAGGACAACCTATGAGGAAGCCTCATAGGAGGAAGAAGATGAGTTTGAGGCCCACTTTGAATGTGAGAGCCTCCTCTACACCGTCTTCCAACAACCACTCCTTAGTACAACACCTCCTCATTTCAGTTCACTCGTCCTCTCTGAGATGGTGACCATGCCAATTCAACCTTCCTCATAAGCAACTATTGCATTTTCCCAACCCTATGCTCATGCAAGGGCTACCTCCCAACCTTAGACAATTTAGGCATCCTACATCCCACTTGTCTCATCAATGCCCACGGCATTCATCTAACCCACTTATGTGTGGCCCACCTTAATCATCGTATCCATCCCTCAGCTCACACATTAACTAAATTTTTCTGCTATGACATTAAATTGGCAATGACTATTCGCTACAACATTAAATTGGCAAACTTTGCAACCAACAATCCAACCCTATGTTATGCAACCAACACAAGCCCATCCAATGCAACTAGCTGGCACATCCCCAAGCTTAGATCAGGCATTCCAGTTGATCCAAAGTTTGACGGAGGAGATCAACCAACTCAAAGCTACTTCCTTGAAATCATCAAGGTGGTGGACTTCTATCGACATGACCCCATAAGTCCTACGGTCCCACCCCTGACTCTCCCAAGTGGGATCCATCTGTCTCAACTCACCAAGTATAATGGTAAAGGAAACCCCAATGCACACTTGTTCATATTTTGATTTGAGTGCCTACTCCTTCTAGCCTGGCCACATGCCATCATTCATGTGTTTCCCATGTCACTCACTGGCAATGCATTAGACTAGTATCACATGCTACCTAAGGCCTCAATCTCTTCTTTGGAGGATCTCATAAGCTAGTTTGTGACACACCTCAGGTACAACCTAGAGCCTAAAGTAACTCTTGACCAACTCATGCAAGTAAAGCAAGGGTCCCTAGAGCCTATGCCAAAATTACTCCAATGCTAGAACATCAAATTGAGTGAAATGCATGAACCCTTAGTAGATACGCACCTACTGACCATCTTCAAGGGTGTAGTGAATGACTTAGCCAAGTCCAAACTGTATCACTTGGCCCCAAAGTCTCTTAGCCAAGCCTTTGCCCAAATGAAGGGCATAGAGGAGGTAGCCCAAGCCAGTAATGACTCGACCTACGTGGCCTACAAAAACCAAAATGCATGCAAGCAAAATGCAATAGTGGTAATAGTGGCCACAAGGACAAAAGTAATCAACTAGGGCCTAATGGCTAAGCAGCCCAAGGCCCCAACTCACAAAGCTACCAACTTTGGTGCCAACTCACCTACATTGGTAGGGGCCACTCCAAGGCCCAACTTTGAGTGTAAGAATCACTCAAAGTATACACTGCTACCAATGGAACCCTCTGAACTACTAGAGAAACTCCTAAAAGCTAGGTAAATCCAATACAAACACATATCAGAGATTGTTTACCAAGAAGTCCTCTTATTTACTTACATATTATTAGACATAAGCCATGTAAGTCTCTTCTTGATTCTGGTTCTAGTGTGAATCTCATCTCCAATGACATGTATAAGGAATAGAACCTACCATCTCTCAAGAAGAGCAATATCCATTTGGAATTGGTAGACTAGTCAATCACTGTCTCTTCAAGGTTAGTGGAGGACATTGTAATCATAGTTTGTGGATGGTCCTATTCTGCTGACCTTCTAGTGATTAAATTAGAAAACTACAAAGGTGACTTCCCCATCATTATGGGATGAGCCTGGTTGAGCACTGTTGATGCATGAATGGGCATCAAAAACCTCTCCTTGGAAATTTCCAAGGAAAATGAATTTAAACACCTTGAGAAGAAGGATGTTCCATATTACATACAATGATAACGAGTGCAATTATGTGTAGAGAATCGGATCCATTAAAAGTACATTCATTAAAGTATGCAATCAGTGTGCACATGAAACTGATATCCAAAGGTACCTATATGCCATAGCCATAAAATAAGAGGGCACCCATCGACTGATAGCTGACTCTAACAGTAATACACTATGCATGGAACCCTCTAAGATCTTGACATGTGCTTATGTCGAAGGCGTGGATGAACTTGAGCAAGTTCATCACCAACTCTCTAATGATGAAGATGATGATACCTATTGTGGAGAGTTGGAAATCCTTGATAATTTCAAGCAAGAGCCCCTAGAGTTAAAAACTCTACCAACCAACATGGGGCATGCATTTTTAAATAATGGCAAGCTAGTTATCATCAATGTGAATCTTGCTCTTGAATAGAAAGACAAGCTTTTGAGGGTGGTCAATAAATGGCCAACAGCTTTTTCTTGGTCATATCTCGAACTAACTAGAATTGATTCAAGAATATGCTAGCATCATATCTACATTGACCTAGTCATGAAGATAAGAAGGTAGTTGCAGCAATGACTAAACCCCAAGTTGAAGTAGATCACCAAAGAAGACACCAAACAACTTCTCAAGGCAAGGTTCATCTATCTAGTAAGGATAGTGAGTGGGTTAGCCCACTCATAATTATGCCAAAGAAAGGTGGCAAATGGTGGGTCTACATTGACTTTAGTCTATTGAACATGGTAACCTTTAAAGATCATTTTTCATTGCCATTTATGGACCAAGTTTCGGACAACATTTCTGAGCATTGCTATTATAGCTTCTTGGATGGTTATAGTGGCTATAACCAAATCCAAATTGCACCAGAAGATCAAGTAAAAACAACATTCACAAGTCCATGGGGAATTTTTGCATATTGTAAGATGCCATTCGGCCTATGGAATGCCCCTATAACATTTCAATGCCTAGTCCTTAGCATTTTTCAACAATAGATTAGTAGTGGGGTAGAAGTCTTTATGCATGACTTCTTTACCTATGGGGCTACATTTGAGCAAGCGTTGGATTGCCTTAAGCAGGTACTAAAGAGATTTGTTGAAACAAACCTTAGGCTCAATTAGAAGAAAATCCATTTAATGATCTAGGAGGACATAGTACTAGGGCACCGAATTTTGCAAAAAGGGATTGAGGTAGACCTGGAAAAGATAAGGGTTATTCAAGGAATCACACATCAACCAAAGATAGTCAAAGACATTTGATCATTCCTTGGACACACTGGCTATCACTAGTAGTTCATAGAGAATTTCTCTAAGATTACAAAGTTGTTGGTTGAGCTTACAAAGAAAGATGCTCCATTCATCTGAACTAAGTGTGAACATGCATTCTAAATACTAAAAGAAAAACTCATAGAAACTTTAATTGTATTATCACCAAACTAGTCTAGAGAATTTCATATAATGATGGATGCATCTAATTATGCCTTGGGAGCCATGCTTACATAGTTGGATAATAAGAAACATCTATATTACATGCACTACACAACTCAAAGAATTGTGGATGCACAATTGAATTACACCACAACTAAGAAAGCACTAGTGGCAATGGTGTACACTCTCAAAAAGTCCAAGAACTATGTGCTTGGCTACAAAGTGTTTATGCACATAGATCATAGTGCCATCTACATCCAAATGAATAAGCCAATAGTGAGGCCCCATATCATATGGTGGCTTGTGATCTTGCAAGAATTCAATCTCACAATGGTAGATCGAAAAGGAACTGAGAATGTGATCGCTAACCACCTCTCTTGGTTAAGATGGGATAATAAAGAGGAGGAGAGTCCACTCTTTGATCAATTTCTAGGTAATATTTTATTTACAGGAGTAATAAATGGCCATCACTAAATTAAAATGGTATGATGGCATCATCACTTACCTTCTCACTCATGAGATGCCACAAGATCTGGACCATAGGAAGAAGCAATAGTTTCTTCATTGGACAAAGTACTTCATAGAAATCAACATACACCTTTACAAGGTGCACGTCGATGGCCTAATTCATTAGTGTATCCCTAATGTGGATCAACTACACACTCTTCAAGATGCTAATGAAGGCCCTTATGGAAGCTACTATGTAGGGAGATGCACAACCATAAAAGTCCTAATGGTAGGATACTATTGGCCTACAATCTTCAGGGATGCCCACAAATTTGTTTAATCTTGTGAACGCTATCAAAGAGATGGTGGGATGACTGCTCAAATGGAGGATCCTCAATAATGGATTCAACCACTAGAGCCCTTTAACATATGGAGCATCAAGTTCATGGGTTCCATCACACCCATGTCCAATGGAAAGGTGTACATCATCGTAGGAATTGACTATTGCACCAAATGGGCAAAAGCAATAGCTGTCACTAGTTGTACATCATCTACTACTACTTGATTTGTATAGCAACATATTGTAAACAAGTTTAGGCTGCCACATGCACTAATTTCTAATAATGGAACTCATTTTACAGGTGCTATTTTTTTGAAAGATGATGCAATGCTTGGGGGTTGAAAAAAAATTAATAACACCTTATCACCCCTAAGCCAATGATCAAGCATAGGTTACAAATAGAAAAATCACAAAGATCCTAATGAGAACTATCAGCAAATATAGGAAATACTAGAGCACAAAATTCAAGGATGCCCTCTGGGCCTACCACTCAACATGGAAACTTCCTATAAGGTATTCTCCCTATGAGCTAGTGTATAGAAAACTTCCAACATTTTTAGTCCGATCCGAGCTTTGTACATATTCAATAGCCTATGACTTGGACCTTGACTTGAGCCTAGCATAAAGAGAATAATTGAACAACCTGAATGTGCTAGATGAAAATTGATTAGTGGCCCTATCTTCAAATGAAGTGCATAAGACATTCAACAAACAACAACATGACCTAAGGATCTAGGAAGTAAAATCCCAACCTAGAGATAAGGTTCTCTACTAGAACCCCATGCATGTAACCTAGAAAGCAAAGTTCCAAATGTTGTGAGAGACACCTTATATAATAGATGAAATCTTTTCATATGGGGCCATGTTAATCTACAAACCTAACAGACCATACAAAAGCAGTTGGTCAACATCCAACAAGTGAAACCTTTCATGGAGCCAAGACAAGCCAATACAACTACCACCTCATCGGATGGACAACCATGCTTTATATTTTGCATCTCTTCCCTTCAACATAGTCATGGGGAAGAGGGCCATCTGTGCTAACCATCCACATGGTTCCTTAGTGTTTCACCTTTTTGTTTTACACTTTGTTAATTTTTATCCATTTTCTTGGTTTCTTGTTTTACAACATCGTTAGTATGTTTTATCTTTCTTGAATATTTTATACTTTCTTATATATTTTACTTTATTTTATTTTTATGTGACTTTCCACTATTTTTTCTCATAAAAGTGCTTTATTATCGCATGACACAGTCCCACTGTTACTATTTATTAATGGTGTTTCATGCTTAATATTGTGATTGTTAATGTTTGGTTTCAATTTTTGAATTCTAATGTCTAATGACTAAGACATGGTTTATTTTTCATGGAACAAGCAGTGAGTCCACATCATCCACCCATCCACAAGCTCTATGGTTTTCCTTGTTTTGAAAGTTTGAGGTCCTTTTCATCAAATAAAATTTTAATAAATTGATGACCTTGGTAGTTTCTAAAATTGGGAAGAATTTAAAGGTTTGCATAGGGTGTGACTTCAAAGGGACTCAATACTCTTTGTACTCTTCTACTGACTTGGGTGCTTGAGTGTTTCTCATTGGCTTCTTACTGTTCCATATCAACCAATCACAAGAAGTTAAATAAGTCTTTACATGATGTGGTTCCCATCCAAAATAAGAAAAATACAATACAAAAAAAAACATGATGGGAATTCAAAGCACACCCCTTAGACAAATAAACGAGCTACAAGCACTAGTTATGGGACTAGAAAAACATGTTATCCATGCCTGAAGATCCCTTCTAACTAAGGCCCTCTCTCACTTCCTACTTCTCTTTTCTTCTCTTTATGGAGCGATGGTTGTTTTATGGGTGTACTCCTATGATTTGAGGGGGTGGATCAATCTTAGAGTGGCGACACAAAGTCACTAGAAGTAGTTGGTTTTGATTTAGACTAAGGATGGATCTTCTTGGGTCATTATAACCACAAAATTCACAAGGAACTTCTTAGGTCCTCAATTCGGGATTCCACCCCACCTTCTTAGTCTTCCATCTATGCTACCTGTAACTCACCTCACTACTAGTTTCTATGTGATGCTTAATATCTTAGTTTGACATGTTGAAATTCTTAGATAGATTCTTTTGATTGATCCTTAACTTTTCATGACCATTAAATCGACTATGAGGCCCATGAACTCCTTAATTAAGGTTATGTAAGGGAGAAATTATGTATGGTATATACACAATTTCTGCACCTCTGCTTCAGCATGCTCAACCTTCACCTCTTTCAGACTAGCTTCCCCTTGGTGGAAATGAGGTCTGATTGAATTGCTGTAACATCTTGAGGGATGTCAAACAGTGACGTCATTACTTGTCTTGTTTGTAGCAATCGATCAAGGACATCCTCATGTTCCGCAAGAGTCATTGAGGTTCCGGTCAAAGTTTGAGCATCTCATGCTCCTGTGAGATCTACCAGTGGCACAACAGGTACATTAAAAAATTCTTTAATGTGGTCTGCAACCACTTCTATGGCTCCCGCTGCATCTTAGTATTGCATGACCATCATTGTGGCCCATTCACCAGTTTCCAATTACACTTGGAAAGATGCAGCATTTCTTGAGATTTGTTATGACCAAGTACTTTCCCCTTCTCTTGTATGGATGGACACTTCACCCCTTGCACGATTCAAAGAAACTATGGGCTGTATGGCATCGTTGATGATGTGGAAGAGATTTGCATCATCATGACTTCCCCAACTGACCGTCTCAGCGATGGCCTTGAGATGGCTCATCGACGGTCTATAATCTTGCTACGGCAATGGTTGATCCTGGCCTGTGCTAGGCCCTACTTCCTATTGTTGGCTGGGTTTCATACTTGGAAGTTAGTTGGCTCCTGCAAGTTGAGTTATAGTTGGTCCAGCCGTATGTTTTTTTTCTTGTTCCAGTCCCAACGTCTCACCAGTGATTTTCCTTACGACTGGTGGCTTTAGCAGTTCAACATATGAAGAATTTTTGGCTTTTTGGAGGACATCATTAGTATATTCTCTGATGTCGGCATGTCTGCACAGCTTCCTGATAAGACAAGGGAAGGGTAATGCAAGTTTCCCTATCTTCCGTTCTTCAAATCGCCTCAGGATCTCTATAAAGTATAGATGAGGTAGGTTAGCATTAACCTTTCCCATCAATACTACATACCCCCTTGCCACATATGTTGAGATTATTTTTAAGCCCTTCATGGGGAACAGGTGATAAGTTCCAATTTTGAAATAGATCCTTTCTTCCATTGTCAACTCTCTAAACGTCTTATCCTTGCCATATGCCCTTTCCAACCAAACTCATCGTGCATTAGGGTCTAAATGGGTAGACAACTGAGCAACCTTTGGCCCTATATTTGGAAGGTTTAATATTCCAAAATGGCTTGTACAGAGAAATCAATTATCACACCACAAATATTAACTGTGGTACCTTGTTCTTTGTTGTGCCAGAATTGGTACGTTTCCCCTAAATACTAGGCACCGCTTTCAGAGAGGATAGGTCATAATGGGGATCCCTTGAGGTGATCCCTAACGACCTCAGGAGCAAACTCTGTGAAAGATTCAAAATTTTATTCCATAATCACTGCAGTGAATGTGGATCTTTCGTAGATAGCTTGAACACAATCCTAGGACAATGTGAGATGTTGTTCCTGTTCAAGTGCTGCCGTAGTTCCTCCTTCAACCTGCCTTGATTGTATAGTAGCAGGGTCTTCTTGGTGAATGCTAAATGACTGTTCCTCCTGTTCCACATGTTGTCTGGCAGGGACTTGTCCTTCACCTCTCCTAGGTTGTTACACTAATTTCACCTCAATTGGACTCTTGGAAGCAAAGTTATATGCATTTAAAATTTAATTAATAAAATAATAATAAATAATATTTAATTACATCCAATGATAATTGAAACTCCTAAAAAATCTCATGCAACAATAGGCCCATAAAACTATAATATTCCAATCATGCTATTCTCATCAATATCACATCTATTATTCTACAAGTCCATATCATTTCATATGTCGCATATTGATATTCTCATCTCTTAGTTAACTTTAACCACTTGTCATGTCTATTCATTCTATCAATATGATTGTTTCTCTTAATCTATATATGTGTTAATTCTAGTTTATTTATACAACATAACAGAAACAGATGAATAAAATATAGTGTAATCCATATTTTTTAAAACATTTAATTATTTGAGTATAAATCAAATTTTTAACACTTGTGGATATTTAGCATTCATGGTGTGTTATAATTTGAATATGTTATTTCCTTATAAGAGTCATCAATTGTTTCTAGTTTCCTTGGACTTGGTGATCTAAATATCACAAAAATTAACAAAAACAAGAGTGCTAATTTGTCAAACTAATAAGAGAGATTACACTTTTTAACTAAATAATAAAAGACTTGAGATTGTGGATGCATACATATATTTAAGAGTAGAATGATCTTAAAATTATAAGTGGAAATGTTGTATATCATAGTAAGTTCCAAATGGTTGCAAAGTTGCTTATACAATCAAGAATAAATGTAGAAATCACAATATTTGGACTTGGAAAATTTAAAAATATCTTCTTCAAACAATTACACAAACTTCAGTGCTTTATGGATGCATAGTGTAAGGCCTGGGTCTTGGTTGAAAATCATAGAAAAAAATTTAAAATATTCAAAAGAAATTCTTTTAAGATGAATTCAAGTGAAAATTCAAGTCCTATATGCAATAATTATATGTTAATTTGTTGATAATGAGTCATGTTTTGTAGGACTGTGATATTGAGTATCCGTTATTGGAGTTGCAATGTTGAGTATTTGATATCAGGGCACAACCTCTGATGTTGAGGATTTGATATCATTTCTTCCATGTTAGCCTATAAATACAACACTTGAGTATGGTTAAGAGATAGAAAGATAGACTTAGATAGATTCATAGATTCTAATACATTTCAAGTTTTGTTAGATTCTAGGGAATGCCTCTAGTGTGATGTTAAGTGATTATATAACATCCTTATTCAAGGGTGACGTACTTGAACACATTACATGTTCAGCAATAAAGATCGAGATTACTCCCATCATTGCAGCATCCACATAGATTTATTATTATTTTTAATTACTTAAATGCTTACTATTTTCATGACTTACTATTTATCATTTATTGCTCTTTATTGTTTTTTGTCATTAAGTAAAATGAGTATGATTAATCGCGAGTGTTTAAGAGTAACTACTTGGTAATCCAATAGTGTTATTGTTTGGTGTGCCTAGTAACTGTACACTTGGTAATCCTAGCAGTAGTTTCATGAAGTCCAAGGTGTGTATGGAAGGTTAGAAACACATACTCATCACATATAGGCTAGTTATACTTTATTTTCCATTGTTAATTAGATTAAACAATTAATTTTTTATTATCATTAGGAGTAGCTGAGGGGTGAACAACATCAAGAACCACATACTTCATTCTAGACTAAATCATACATGATAAAGCTACCATTAGTCCAAGTGGGAAGACAACAAACTACAATCGAGACATAATGATTTAGATGCACAACTAGTCCCATCCATGAAATTGAACTAGATCATGCACGAACACTTGTGATTTGTATGGTTGGGCATAAGGGTACCTCATCGCTCATCATTAGTGTCGTTGTTGGGAATGGTGCTAGTTATCTAGATTAGTTATATTATACAAAATTTTTGTAAATGCATTCACAATTTATCTTTCAAACATTATTAAATCACACACATCATAAACCAATAACAATGTCTCTTTCACAAGGAAGCACTAATGCCTTATATGGTGAGAACATTCATTAAAGAACTAACAAGATACATGTTGAAGAAAATTGGAGTGACCAACCTTATGTTGGGGTTTCATATGTTCATGACCACCCTGACTACACTTAAGGACTACACTCACCTAAGGTAGACAACCCTAGAGGAGATGAAGTAAGTCTTGGACTAGGGAAGGCCTCAAGGCCTAGGACCTCCTCAAAACTTGGAAAAGATAAATCAAGGGACCCTCAGGAATATCATAGAAGCCATGGTAATCCTCCTAGTTTCTCATCTTCCTCTTCCTCTTCAACATCTAGTTCTAATGAAGATGAACGTAGGTATAGAGACAAAGCTCTACTATGGGGTCAAAATAAAAATAGAAATTGAAACCATGGGAAAAATCAAATACATCAAAATGAACACAGACAAAATTATCACAATCAAATGAATAGAAATAGAAATTTTCATCATGACATGTCTAATGATTATGAACCCTTGTTGGCCATTAAGAGCATACTACAGATCACAGAGGTAGTTAAGATACCCCATAGGCATCGTAGGGAAACTTGCATAAAAAGGCTTGATGTGAATAATATCTCTAAATTTGCAAGAGGTTATGATTTTGACCAACAAAATCATTTATAAGCCTTCCATGATGCTTGTGGTTTACACCACATTGAAAGTGGATGGAAAAAGCTTAAGCTCTTTCTTAGGACACTAATAGACAAAGCCAAAGTGTGGTATAGATCGTTGAAACCAAATTCAATTCATCAATGGTCCACAATGTTGGAACTTTTCAACGAAAAATACCAAACCTATGCGAGGGTGTTTGACCTAAGGAAATGAATCCAAAGATGGAAATAAGAACAACAAGAGCCTTTGGATATGGTCCTAGATAGATATTCATCTCTACTAAATAGATGTTGAGGCCATGGTTTCTCTTAGGATAAGCAACTTTTCCACATCATAGATGGGCTTTGTAATGAAATAAGGGAGACCCTAGGGATGTATGCTCAAGGACAATTATATGGGGTATGAACCCATCAGATCCAAGAGCTAATCAAACATGTGGTAATAGAAAAAGAAGAGCTATGTAAATGGGAGAATGTTGAGAAATATCACTAGGGCCTAACTCTTCAATAGAAGAAGGTCCACATCTATGATAAGCAGAAAGAGGCAACTCTCGATAAGGTGATTTTGTAACAAACCTTGTTAATAAAAAAGTATATCAATGAACTTGAAGCAAGGTTTGATAGGATGTCAGAATGGATAAATGAGAAAGTTACAACTTTTGTAGAAACCATAGAGAAAAATGTAACACAAAACAAATCAAGTGATCACAATAAACAAAGGAAAAAGAACAATGAAACAACTAGGAACACTAATTAGCAAATTGGAAAAATGGTTGTAGAACAAGAGGCTATAGACTCAACCACAAAAGAAGATGACATATGTGACATCTGCATATATGACCATCCAAAGGACTATTGCCTAATCATGTTACATCTGCATGAGTATTGGGTTTTTGCATTAAATCCCAAGTTTTTACAAAAGCACATGCCTAGGAAGTTACCTCTCTCACAAGGTAATTATAGATAGTCCTACAACCAAGCGTACTTTCCTAGGAAGGCTTCTTACCAACCTCAACATTATCATCAACTATAGTGGAAAAACCCACAATCATGGGGGAGGCCATCATCAAACCAACCCTACCCTTATGAGTAGCCAAACCCATATAGATATTATGTTAAACAACCTATTTCCCCAACTAGTTATACATCCTCTACTTCAAATTCTACTACTGTTCTTTTGAGTATCATTGACCTGCAACATCTCCTAAAGGATCACCACCTTACACCTCTTACCCTCTATCATATCCTCAATATTCTCATACTCCACCCCCATCACATGTCATAGCTAACAACACAAGAAGGTTCAACACCATAACATCAACAAAAGAATGTCACTTGTGCTGCAAATGTTCATAGACATGATAATGCCAATAGGTTTCCACCACAATCTTGGAAATGTCCTTTCTTTAGGATGGCTTCCATGCATAAGTACAACACTCATGGACCTATTAACTTATCCAAACTAGCAAAATGCCAATTAAGTGTAACACCTTTCCTTTCACAACCAATGTCCTCTAAACCTATGCAGAGGCCAACATCCATTGTTACTCCAACACCTAACAAAAATAATGAATCTAGCACTATGGAGAGACAATCCTTACAATGATCAAGGGTGTAGTCATGGGCTAGACATTTGCAAAGTTAACACAACTCATGCTCTAACCCACCGTACATTTAACAACCAAGTGTGTAAACAACAACCTATTTATGTAGCCTCCACTAAACCAAGAGACACCTAGTGGTTTGAAAATGAAAGGTTAACACTATTTCACAAATGCATGGAGCCTTCCTATCAACTTATTAATTCTTATCATGGTCAAATGCTTAGTTATGGGGGAGATGCCCCATCCCAACATTCAAAATTAATAGGTGTTTTTAATCTTTTTATTTTATAATTTTTTATCATTTTCTCATTTCTTAATAGAAATTTTTCCTATCATTTTCAACTTTTTCCACATTTTGTTTTCATTTCCTTTGTCAATAATCTCACTTGTGAATAAAATGACAGCATGTAGTCCATTGAGGTGAAGTTTTCTCTATGTTGTTAAGCCACGAGGGACTGACTATTTGGACAGTGAGACCATGTCATTCATCCACCCATTCCATTAATAAGAGGTTCTTACCATGGTCATATTGATATTCTTTTTCATCATTAAACTAAGAATAAATTTGTAATCATTATGCCTAGATAAAAAAGTGAATAACCAAGTGGGAATGTGAAAGGTGTGATATCAAGGGGATTTGTGGATCTCTTTGACCACTTTTGTATGTTCTATCATATTGCCAAGGTTATAACTATATCCTTGTAGATCTAACAAAAAATGAAAGTAAGAATAAAATAAGTGCAGCCTTACCATGTCACTAGAAAGACATGTTACCCATGCTTGAAGGCAATCATCTAGTAAGGTTGACACAAATAAGAATAAAATAAAAGGGCACTAAAGGTTATCCACTAGAAAGACATGTTATCCATGCCTAAAGGTTGGAGGGTTCCCAAAAATTAAAAAAAAATACAAAAAAAGAGTTCCATGAAGAAACTCCTCCCTTGGAAAAAAATGTCATGTGATGATACTCCTTGCAACTGTGGTAGTCTTATGGTTGTCAAACGAAGCAATGAAATAATGTGATGTCACTAGAACATGCTTTGGACTTGGTTTGAATCTTGGAAAGAAGGTCTACTGATTACTTTAACCATTAATAACGTACATGGATTCATTATGCCTATTGTAAGGCACCTCACATCTCGATTTCTATAATCCCTTATAAAATCCATTTCATCTTACTGTTCATATGATCCTAACTTATGGTGTTGTGTAACATAGAATTATTTTCTCAAATTTGTGGTTTTAACATGCATGTTTGTTCAATAGGTATGTGTTGCATTCAATCCCTTTGGTGCCTATGGACATTCTCAAGTATGGTTATACAAGGGCATTAAAGGTGAAGCCTACTTTGGGGAGGATCCACTAACTATTATAACTTATACTTGTCTAACACAACTACATCATCTTGAACCTTCCAACTACATAAATGTTAAATTCAATACCTTCCCTTCTCATATAACTAATCTATTCTACACCATGAATCTAATACCCCTTTTCTTACACCTTCTAAAGCTTTTAATTCCTACAATTTCATCTTTTAACACTTCGATGCCTAAATACAAATTCTCACTTATCCTAAAACTGTGGATTTTACATGAAACCTTCCAACCAATCACAGAGCTTCATTTTCCATGCTAAATGTTCTCATTAAATGCACTTTCAAGAACCTCGATATCGACTACCCAATATCAGGTGGGACTTAATGTTGGATACCTGATATTGGGTACTTAATATCAAGTCCGTAAAAAGCTATAAATAGGACTCCCACAATGTTTAAAAAATTCATTATCATCACTTAAAGCTAGGGGGTTTTTGCATTTTTCTCTCTCAACTAAGAGCTTTGTGCAACCAACTTCCACATGCAATATCTTGCTCCATACCACTCTGGATTTCATGATTTTTAAACCTAGTTGAACTCAGAGTGTTCAATTTAGTTGGGGAAAGGTGCTTGTGTAGAAAAATTGCATTGATTTGTTGAAATTTGTTATCACTTGGAAAGTATTATAAGGGTAAGCATGTTAAAAACCTTAAGTGTTTTAATGAACAATCAATTGTATGAATTCCAAAACCTTTAATTTTCTTGCCCAAGGAATCATAACCATCATTATAAACCATACATAAGGGAAAAGAAGCCAATTTCAAAAGGTCATGAGTAAGTTATAAACTTGTTCAGGGTAGATGGGCATTTTTCTTGAAATTTTTCTAACTCTATAATCACATGAGCTAATAACTTAATGGAACTAAGGTCATGAGTAAGGTATAAACCTATTAAGGATAAATAGAAAGCACCTTAGTAACACTAAATCCTTAATTAATTATAGATGCCCCATAAAGAGGTGGACAAGAAGGACCTTCGTAAGGTGCAAGCAAATGCCCAAGAGGTGGTAGAGGCCAATTAGGAGAACAAGGCCCACTAGATAAGCATGAAGAATAGGTGGCCCAATCATTTAGCATTCATCAAGAGGATTCTGCTATAGGGCATTCAATCTAAGGGGAGGCCGTCGAACCATAAACTCTAGTGTAAGGAAAACACCTCATGTTGTCCCAAGAATGCCTCTAAGCTATCCAGGAGCAATCCATGTTGACCATGGTCATCATGGAAATAAACTTTGGGTCATTCATGGCATTTGTCCCTAAGGTGGTTAGAACTCAGCTTTAGGCATTACCTCTATGGAAAATCCTATCTGAAGGTGGGGAATGGTAGCTTGGTGAGTCGTACCAATTTTGGCATAATAAGAAAGAAGGCACCAATGTCAACACTAGCAGAGTCTTTGTCCCTTTTTCAATCAAGGCCATCATAGAGGCTCTGAACATACCTAATGTGGGGGCCAAGGTAGCACATTTGTCTACAAGGCTTAACACAAAAATTAGGAAATTGTGGTTGAAGTGGGCATACAACAAAGAAAACAAGATATACAATGAGTTGACCTTGGAAGAGAGGATCTACTTCAAAATTGACACATATCACCTCTTCCCAACTAAAGGGCTCAATAGAATATCAACTTATGTAGCATTGGGAAGTCAAATTTTGATGGGAAAATACAATGTTAATCTTGCCTAGTTGTACTTCATAGAAATTCAAAGACAATTCAAGGAAAAAAAGGTAGGAAAGTCAACATTTCCATTCCCTTTCCTAATTAAAAATCTATGCAAGCATGTTGGAATCTTGAGTTACACCAATGATGTTCCTAGAAGGGCTTAGAATGCTTCGTTCGCTGAATTGCTAAAACCTATAGCTCCAAGGAAAGACCTTGGTAATGAACAAGGACCAGAGAAGGACTTGGAATAAGAATCAGAAAAAGAGCTCAAGTAAGGACTAGTGCAACAGCAAGAGTCAAAAGAACCACTACCATCGTTGTAAGACTAGACCCGCAATGAGCCATCTATAGAGAATAGTTGAAACTCTTAGTTAGTGAAGTAGGGATGAATCAAACCTCTTCTAGGTCATCAATGATGTTGTGCATCCTACAGTTTCTACTGATCCTCAAGGAGGTAAATTTCTTTGCAATCAGGAGGATAAGCCCAATGGTCATAACAAATCTTTGAAAATGTTGCATCTTTTCAAATAATGCTCGAAATACAAGAAGGTGCCACAGTCATGGTCATGTAGCACCAAGATGTTGTAGGCACAATAGAAGTTATCACATATCATATTAAAGAATATTTTAATGTGCTTGTTATGCCTTTGGTAGATTTGACCAAAACCAGAGATGTGCAAATGTTAGCAGGGACTTTAATGACTCCTGTGGTCCATGAGGATGTACTTGATAGATTATTGTAAAGTAGACAAGTAATGTAACCCTATTTGACATCCCTAGTGATGTCACTGTAGTACAATCCAACCTCATTACCACTAAACGAAAATTGGTCATGGCAGAGACCAGGGTAGAGCATGTAGAAGCAAAAGTGCACAAATTAAAACAAGATCTTGTCACCTTGAGAGCTGAAAGAAGGGATCCTTTCCAATTCATTATGTTGGCTAGTTAGAATAATTCTGAATAGAGCAACTAGGCTGATTGATTGAATAGAAAAAATTTGTTGAATAGGAAAAGGAGAAAGCAGTTTGGAATGTCTCAGCTATTGAAGTGCAAGCATATGCCCATAAGAATGCATTAATCGTTGCACAAGAGAAAAATAAATAGCTTACTATTGATAATGCAAGGTTGACCACTGTAGAGAAACATAAAAACATCTTGGAAGAAAGGGTCCATTAGTTGAGAGAAGAATTGGTGAGGGTCAACCAATATATAAGTAGATTGGCCAAAGAAAATCGAACCCTCTTAATGGAGGAGGTTTGCGTGATCTGCCAAAAATATGCAATTGAGATAAGCATGTGGTAAAATGAAGCTAAGAAACATGAAAAGCTAAAGGAACACTTCTGAGACCAAATTGGCATGTATAAATAGATTAATGAAAAATAAATCTAGATGGTAAAGGCCTTCATTAGTTCCATGTTATCATAGAATCTTAACTGCTAGCCCATCTTGGATAGCTATGCCTTGGTCCATCAAGCGGAAATGAAGAATAAGGACCTATAGATTGAAGATTTGAAAGAGTACATGGCATTGGCTAACCTTTGCTATGCCAACCTTGCCATGTTAATAGCAAGTTGGCCCAGAAATGAGTTGGAACAACAAGTAGTAGCCACTCACACCTTGTATGAGAAAAAGCTTGTAGACATGAAAAATGCTTGATAAAAACTTCATGTGGCAAACTTGGAATTGGAAGCAATTAAGGCTCACTACCATGGGCAAAGAGATGTAGCCTTAGACCTGGCTCAAAGATTAACATATCATCATGAAATAAAAGAAAAAGTCATAACTTTTGAGGAGGAACAACTATAGTTTGTAGCATGGTATGTGAAAGCAAATTAGATGTTCCCATAGCTAATGGTGCTTGTGGGATGTACCAGTTGTAGCACACATTAGTTCATCAGCTTGAACAGTACATGATCGAAGAACGAAGGAGGAGAAATTTCAAGCACTCTTGAATTACTATAAATTTTAGAAGCTTGATGACAAACGAAAGCAACCCATGGAAGAGCCACCGCCTCCAAGAACTACATGAGTTTCCCCAATTTTGTTGTTTTGTTGTTTTGTCATGATGTGTCCATTTTATGTAAAACATCACTGTAGCATGAAAGAGTCAATTTGTATGTCTTTTTTAAGTTAGTTAATAATTCCTTACCTTTCCAATATTTTGTAAAGAACTTATTCCTTATTTTTGTTTAACTCGAGAATGAGTTTTCATTTAGTCGTAGGGGTATGATGAGTCATGTTTTGCAGGGTTGTGATATCGAGTATCCGATATCAAAGTCATGATGTCAAGTATCCAATATTCGGGCATAACCTCTGATGTTGGGGATCTAATATCACCCTTCCGTGCTAGCCTATTGATGAGTCGCCATTTTAGTTGACCGCGATATCGCGTATGTGATACGGCATATGCAATATCGCAACCTAGCCACGATATCACATACACTATATCATAGCCTATCTGCTCATCTATAAATAAGAGGTAGATAGATCCGATAGGTAGTTTTGGAAGTTAGTGAATAGAATAGCTAAGTTTAAGTCTTTATACATCAGTTTTTCCTCTAAACCCTTCTCTCCCAGTGTATGCCCGCAGTGTGGTGATTGTAATTGTACAACATCCTTATTCGAGTGTAACGTACTTGGACATGAACATGATCGACAATAAAGATCGAGATTACTTCATCATTGCAGCATTCACTTAGTTTAATTATTTAATTTTTACTATTCTTTATCACTTTCATAGTTAATATCTCTCTACCCTAAACTCCTCTTAAACGTGGAATGAGTACGACTTAATCACGAGCATTTAAGTGTGACTACTTGGTAGCCTAGTAGCGTACTTAGGCCATGTGCTTAGGAATCCCAGTGGTAGTCGTGCATGAGGTCCAAGATGTATATGGATGATTAGGGAATGGATGCTCATCGCACTTAGGCTATTTTAGATTCTCTCTCCCTTTTCACTTTAGGTTAATTAAAGATATTTTCCATTGCCTCTAGGAGTAGCATTAGCATAGGGACACATCATATACCTCACTCTGGACTAAACCATACATGACAAAGCTAACACTAGTCTAGGTGGGAAGACAGTGAACTACGACCTCAGAATAACTATCTATATACCACAACTAGTCCATCTACAAAGTTCAACCAAATTGGGCATGAAACACTTGTATTCGTATGGTTTGAGTGTAGGGGTACCTCACCACTCATCATTGGCGCTATTGCTGGGGACAGTGCTAGTTATCTAGATTAGTTATATCATACAAGGTCACTGTATAGAAATTAATGATATATCTTTTAGAAAAGAAATAATTATAAAAAGTCACATATAAATTCACACACAATTTCACAACCATGTCTCTCCTACAATACTACGATAATGCCACACCCAGTGAGGAAATTCATTGGAGAACCAACAAATTATATGACAATGAAGATTGGAGTACGCAACCTGAAGTGGAGGTTTATTATAAACAAAAATGAAGGCAACATCGTCCCAACGCATGAAATCATAACTTACTTGATGACGATGAACCCCTATTGGCTATTTGAATCTCCCGTAGGCATCATAAAGAGAGCCGCCTACCCAGGCTCGATTTAAACAACTTTCCTAATTTTTCAGGAGGCTATGACTTAGATGTGCAACAACATTTACAAGCCTTCTACGATGCTTGTACATGGAACAACATTGATAACAGTTGGAAAAAACTCAAGCTCTTTCCTATGACACTCATTGGCCAAGAAAAAGTATGGTATAGATTGTTAAGACCAAATTCAATAAGATGTTGGCCAACAATGGTAGAACTCTTTAACAAAAGATATCAAACCTACGCAAGAGTGTCAGCCTTGATTAAACAAATCCAAGAGTGGAAACAAGCACAACATGAACCCTTGGACATGGCCTTAGAAAGATATTATGTACTGTTAAACAATTGTCTAGATCATGAGTTCTCCAAGGAAAGGCTAATGTACCATATCATTGATGGACTTCGTGATGCAACAAGAGAAACCCTAGGGATGTATGCCCAAGGTCAACTATACGAACTATGAACCCATCAAGTCTAAGAGCTTATTAAGTAGGTAGCAAAAGAAGAAGGAGAAATGGCTAGATGGGAGAGTGTTGAAAAACATCAATGGGACCAAAATCTCAACTTAACAAAGGTCCATAATCACAAAAAGGAGAAATCACAATCAATCTCAAGGAGGAAAAACCATCTTTGCTAGTACCACAATCATTAGAGGAAGTCGAGGCAAAGATTAATAAGATGTTGGAATGGACGCATAAAATTGGTGGAGAATATATCGATATTATTGGAGATAGAGTTTTGACAACCCAAGAAGGAGGAAAAAATATCATTAGACAATTGGAAAGAAGGGATGAAGAAAATAAGAGCTCA
Source organism: Gnetum montanum (assembly GCA_015680685.1). Classification (NCBI taxonomy): domain Eukaryota; kingdom Viridiplantae; phylum Streptophyta; class Gnetopsida; order Gnetales; family Gnetaceae; genus Gnetum; species Gnetum montanum. The sequence continues at coordinate 87,751 of MNCI01012409.1, read as the reverse complement.
AATTCCAATCGTATGTGTGAATGCAACATTTGCCTGTATGATCACCCCAAGGGCCAATGCCTAATCTTGTTATATTTATATGAGTAGTGGGGAAGCACGTTACATCCAGAGTTCATACAGAGATACTATGTTTGATCATAGTGGTAACAATCCCAGTCGTGGGGGAAGCCACCCCTAATCTGAAGACATCCTTCATATCATCTGAATCCAAATGCTTATCTAGTACAATACCCTGTTTCTCCAGCTGGGTCAACATACCCTATCTCACTACATTATCATTCTCCCCAATACTATCATCCCATGTCCTCAACACAACCATCACCTTGTGTACCTTATACTTCTCCTAAATTTCAACGTTCTCATCCTTTCCCTCCTTCTACATTATCGCCTCTTGTTCCTGAAGTGTCTGCACCACAACAACAATCCACAAATGTTACTTGTGCTACTATTGCCAATAGCAGTGAGAGACCTCCTCAACATCAAAGGCATCCCTTCTTTAGACATGACTGTAGGAAGGGAAAACACAATTCCAAGGCCACTGCATTCTCCAACTCAGCACAAGTCCAACACTATGGTGCATCCTTCTCCTTGAACCCAACGCCTCGTGTTACTTCATCAGGGCCACCAACTAACACTCCAACAACCATACAGCCTAATGAACACAGCCATGGAGGGCAACATCT
>MNCI01012409.1:3553-78200 GCA_015680685.1 Gnetum montanum | reverse complement strand
CGCAACACTTAACATCATTTTTGCCATTCACGCGGGGGAGTTTTTGAATTTTTCTTTGCAACTTGTGATTGAGCGACCCATGCTTTTCTCACTCTATCTCGCTCGCTAGTACTCTGATTTTAATTCCGTTTAAACCTACTTGAACCCAGAATGTTCAGCTTAGTCGTGGAGGAGGGACACTTGCCGAAAAGTGCCTAACTTTTTTGAAATTTATCATCTCCCAAAGGACATCAACTAGGGTAATTAACTCTAACACTTAGAATAATTGTGCCTAAAAATCATTTAACTCCTAAGTATAACAGGAAACTAAAATGGAAACCACCTAAGTCACATGCCTCATTATTATAAACTTTCGAGCATAATCACACATGATAACTTAAGATCATTAGTAAAGGTAAGTAGTAAGGTATAACTTAACTTCAAAAATAACCTTACTAACGCTTGGCCCATGTGATTGTAGATGGCCTTGAAACGTGGACAATAGGAAGGTTCAACCCAAGGTGGAAGCAAATGACCTCGAAGAGGTGGAAGACGAGGTCCTACCGAACAACATGTAGAACAGGAGCAGTAATCATTCACTATTCATCAAAATGAACCTCCTACCGGACAGTCTAGGCAAGTAGAAGGAGGAGCTGTTGCAGTGCCTGAACCGGGACAACAGCTCACGTTGCCCCAAGAATGTGTTCAGGCCATCCATGAGAAGTCCACATTCGCTACGGTGATTGTGGAATTGAACTTTGAATCATTTGTAGAGTTCGCTCCTGAGGCCGTTAGGGATCACCTCAAAGGGTCTCCCTTATGGCCTATCCTCTCTAAAACCGGTGTCTAGTACCTAGGAGAAATGTACCAATTTTGGCACAATAAGGAGCAAGGCACCACTGTTAATATTTGTGGTGTGATAGCTGAGTTCTCTACGCAGACCATTTTGGAAGTGTTGAACCTTCCAAATACAGGGCACAAGGTTGCTCGATTATCCACCCATTCAGACCCTGGTGTGCAAAAGGATTGGTTGGAGAAGGCTTATGGCAAAGATAAAGCATTTGGTGAATTGACAATGGAAAAGAGGGTTTACTTTAAAATTGGAAGATATCACCTCTTCCCCACAAAGGGCCTCAAAAGAATATTGACGTATGCGGCTAGAGGATGTGCAGTGTTGATGGGAAAGGTTAACGCTAACCTACCCCATCTATATTTAATGAAGATCCTGAGGCAGTTCAAAGAATAAAAGACAAGGAAGATGTCATTTCCTTTCCCCTGTCTCATCAAAAAGCTTTGCTAACATGCTGGTATTCAGGAGTACACCAACGATGTCCTCCGAAAAGCCCAGACTACTTCATATGCAGAATTGCTAAAGGCGCCAGCCCCAAGAAAACGCACTGGTGAGGAGATGGGACTAAAACAAGAAGAAGAACATATGGCTAGACCCAGTCAACCTCCAGCCAGGGGTCCCAGCCAACAACAAGAAGCAGGACCCAGCACAGGCCAAGATCAGCCGCCGCCACCGCAAGACTACAGACCGTCAATGAGCCATCTTAGGGCCATCACCAAAATGGTCAGTTGGGGAAGTCGTGATGACACAAACCTCTTCCACATCATCAATGATGCCATTCAACCTATAATTTCATTGGATCATATAAGAGGAAAAGTATCCATTCAAATAGGAGGGGGGAGAGTAGATGGTCACAACAGATCTCAGGAAATATGGCATCTTTTCAGGTGTAGTTAGAGACTGGTGAAGGGGCCACCGTGGTGGTCATGCAACACCATAATGCCATGGGAGCTATAGAAGTGGTTGTTGGCCACATCAAAGAATCCTACAATGTACCTATTGTGCCATCGGCAGTTCTCTCAGGAGCACGGGATGCTCAAACTTTGGTCAGAACCTCAATGACTCCTGCGGAACATGAGGATGCGCTTGATAGATTGCTCCAAATAGGGCAAGTAATGACGTCCATGTTTGACATCCCTCAGGATGTTACAGCAATTTAGTCAGACCTCATTTCCATAAAGGGGAAGTTGGTCTTAATAGAAGTACGGGCAGAGCATGTCGAAGCTGAAGTGCAGAAACTACAAGAGCAGCTCATGGCTTTACGAGCAGCACAGCGGGACCCTCTGCAATTTGTTCCCATAGACCAACTGGATAACATTAGAACTAAGAAACTAACAAAGTTAATCGCAAAGAATAAAAGGGTGGTGGATGAAAAGGAGAAGACTATTTGGGATGCCTCTGTAGCACAGGCACAAACTCATGCGCATCTTAAGGCACTTAAGGCCTTACAGGAAGAAAACACACAGCTGGTTGCAGACAACCTTTAGTTGACCACTATAGAAAAAGCAAAAGAATTTTCTCGATGAACACTTTCATCAATTACAAGAATAATTCATCTGGGTCAACCGAGACGTAAGTCGTTTAGCCAGAGAAAATTGAATCCTCTCAATGGAGGAGGTATGCACTATTCATCAAAAGTCATCAATTGAGACAAGCACGTGGCAGAATGAGGCTAAAAAACATGAGAAACTGAAGGAGCACTTCTATGATTAGGTGAGGATGTATAAACAGATCCTTGAAAAGGAGATCCATATGGCCAAGGCCCAAATCAACACTATCAATGCTCAACACACTGACTGGTGGGCCATATTGGACACATACGCCTTTGTCCACCAAGCAAAAGTTAAGAACCAAGACTTGCAAATTCAAGATATGACAGAGTACATGGAGTTGATGAACCTAAGATATGCCAACCTTACCATGTTAATAGCAGGGCACCCGAGGTCAGAGCTTGAGCAGTAGGTAGCTTCCACCCACATCAAATACGAAGTAGAATTTGTAGAACATAAGAAGTTGTTGGAAAAACTGGATGTTGCAAATTCTAAACTTGAGGTGGTGAAAACCAGCTACTAGGGACAGAAAGATGTCACAATCGACTTGGCTCAATGGCTAACAAATCTTCATGAATACAAGGATAAAGCTAGAGCCTATGAGGAGGAACGACGGGTTTTTACAGCTTGGTATGTCAAAGCAAATCAAATGTTTCAGCAACTACCCTGTCCATGGAAAGTGCCAACTTTGTCAAACATTGGAACACTAGCATGGATGGCATAAGACCCTCAGACTGAAGAGGAAAAGCTCCAAGCCATACTTTAGTGTTATCAAACCTCAAAACTTGGAGCACACGACAAAGGGAAGGCACCAATGGAGGAGCCACCACCATCACGAACTACATGAGTTCCAAATTTTTGTAGTTGTTAAACATTTGTTTTGTGTCTTTATTTTGTTTTCATTTCACACTGCGGCATAGTCCCATTTTTTCCATCCAATAATCCCATACCCATCCATTGTGTAATAACTATAACTTGAGGACGAGTTTTCATTCAGTCGTGGGGGTATGATGAGTCGCATTTTAGGAGACTGTGATATCGCGGTCGCGATATCACGTACGTGATATCGCATGCTCACTGCGATATTGCATATGCGATATCACAACCGCAATGTCTATAAATAAGAGGCGGATTTCCTAGTTTTAGGCATATAGATTTAGACCGTAGCGAAACTCTGGCAATTTTACCCCTCCAGAGATAGATTATTTTCCAGTGTATGCCCACAGTGTGGGGAATGTAATTGTATGGCATCCTTTATTCAAGTGTGATGTACTTGGACACGCACATGATCGGCAATAAAGATCAAGATTACTTCATCATTGTAGCATTCACTTTGTTTATTTATTTAATTAATTGTTATTTACTACTTTCCTAGTTAATATCTTCTCACCCATAAACTCATGTTAAAACGCAGAATGAGTACGACTTGATTACGAGCATTTCAATGTGACTACTTGGTAACCCAATAGCGTACCTAGGATTTGCGCTTAGTAATCCTAGTGGTAGTCATGCATGAAGTCCAAGATGTGTACATATAATCAAGGAACAGATGCTCATCGCACTTAGGCTAGATTAGATTCTCTTACACTTTTCCTCCTAGCTTAGTTAAACTTATTTTCCATTACCTCCAGGAGTAGCATTAGATTAGGAACACATCATACACCTCACTCTGGACTAAATCATATGTGAAAAATATAATACTAGTCTAGGTGGGAAGACAGCAAACTACAACCTAAGGTTAACTATCTAGGTGCCACAACTCGTCCGTCTGTGGAGTTCGACCAGATCGCATGTGAAAACGCTCATATTCTTATGGTTGAGTGTAGAGGTACCTCACCACTCATCTGTATGTTAAAGCAAATCAAATGTTTTCACAACTACCCTACCCATGGGAGGTGCCAACTCCATCAAACATCAAAACATTAGCATGGACGTCATAGGATCCCTAGACAAAAGAGGAGAAACTCCAGGCCATACTTTAATGCCATCAAGTCCAAAGACCTGCAGCACAAGACAAGGGAAAAGCACCCATGGAGGAGCCACCGCCACCAAGAACTACAAGAGTTCCATCAATTTTGTAGCTATAGGATTTCCTTTCACATTTTTTGTGTTGTGTCTCATTTTTTTTTTGATTCCACATTGCAGCATGAACCCATTCTCACCATTTAATAATCCCATACCTATCCACTGTGTAATCAATGGAGCTTGTTCTCACTGTAACTTGAGGATGAGTTTTCATTCAGTTGTGGGGGTATGACGAGTTGTCATTTTAGTTGACCATAATATCGCGTATGTGATATCGTGTACACGATATCACAGCCTGTCTCCTCATCTATAAATAAGAGGTAGATAGATCCGATAGGAAATTTTGGGAGTTAGTGAATAGAAGAGTTAAGTTTAAGTCTTTTTACATTAGTTTTTCCTCTAAACCCTTCTCTCCCAATGTATGCCCATAGTGTGGTGATTGTAATTGTACAGCATCCTTATTCGAGTGTGACGTACTTGGACACGTACATGACTAGCAATAAAGATCAAGATTACTTCATCATTGCAGCATTCACTTAGTTTAATTATTTAATTTTCATTGTTATTTATCACTTTCTTAGTTAATATCTCTCTATCCTAAAATCCTTTTAAACGTGGAATGAGTACGACTTAATCACGAGCATTTAAGTGTGACTACTTGGTAACCTAGTAGTGTACTTAGGCCATGCGCTTGGTAATCCCAGTGGTAGTCGTGCATGAGGTCCAAGATGTGTACGGATGATTAAGGAATGGATGCTCATCGCACTTAGGCTAGTTTAGATTCTCTCTCCCTTTTCCTTTTAGCTTAATTAAAGATATTTTCCATTACCTCTAGGAGTAGCATTACCATAGGGACACATCATATGCCTCACTTTGGACTAAACCATACGTGACAAAGCTAACACTAGTCTATGTGGGAAGACAATGAACTGTGACCTCAGAATAACTGTCTAGATACCATAACTAGTCCGTCTACGGAGTTCAACTGGATCATGCATGAAATGCTCGTATTTGTATGGTTGAGTGTAGGGGTACCTCGCCACTCATCACCTGTAAATACAACACTTGGGTGCATGGTTGGGAGATAGAAAGATAGACATAGATAGATTCATAGATTCTAATAGACTTCAAATTTTGTTAGTGTCTAGTGCATGCCTACAGTGTGATGTTAAGTGATTGTACGACATCCTTATTTGAGTGTGATGTATTTGGACACATTACATGTTTAGCAATAAAGATCAAGATTACTCCCATCATTGCAACATCCACTTAGCTTTATTATTGTTTTAAATTACTTAAATGCTTACTATTTTTCTTAGTTAATTTTTATCATTTATTTCTTTTTATCATTTTCTGTCATTAAGAAAAATGAGTATGACTAATCGTGAGCGCTTAAGTGTAACTACTTGGTAATCCATTAGTGTTATCATTTGGTACACCCAGTAACGGTACACTTGGTAATCCCAACAGTAGTTGTATGAAGTCCAAGGCATGTACGAAAGGTTAGGAATAGATACTCATTGCACATAAGCTAGTTAGACTTTACTTTCCATTGTTAATTAGATTAAATAATTAATTTTTTATTATCATTAGGAGTAGCTTAGGGCTGAACAACATCAAGAATCATATGCCTCACTCTAGACCAAACCATACACGATAAAGCTACCACTAGTCCAAGTGGAAAGATAGCGAATTGTGATCAAGGCATAACGATCTAGATGCATAACTAGTCTTATCTACAAAATTCAACCAAATCATGCATGAATACTTGTGATTTGTATGGTTGGGTGTAGGGATACCTTGTTGCTCATCAATTGCCATTAAAAAGTAAAGTAATTTATTGATTCTTAACTTTATACTTGAGCAATATCATTAGCAATAAGATCATCGAAAAGATTAGCTAATAATCTTAGCAACAAAGGTAGTTCCATGAAGGACAATTGTGGCTACAAAAATTGGGTATTAATAATATTGATAAAATACTACATTTAGAACAAACTTGGAAACTTAGTGCAAAGAAATTTTTAGAAAGATGGTAAAATAAAACACAAATATTAAAAAAAGCTTTCATTTTATGAGCTATATTAGACGTGGTAGATGTGATGAAATAGAATATCTACATTGATGAGTAGTGAGATACCCCTACACTCAACCATACGAATACGAGCATTTTCACACGTGATCCGGTCAAACCCTGGAGACCGACTAGTTGTGGCACCTAGATCGTTAACCTTAGGCCGTAGTTCACTATCTTCCCACCTGGACTAGTATTAGCTTTTTCATGAATGGTTTAGTCCAGAGTGAGGTGTATGATGTGTTCCTAATATAATGCTACTCCTGAAGGCAATGGAAGGTAATATTAACTAAGCTAGGAGGAAAGGGTAAGAGAATCTAATCTAGCCTAAGTGCAATGAGTAGCCGTTCCTTGATTATCCATACACATCTTGGACTTCGTGCACGACTACCACTAGGATTACCAAGCACAGATCCTAGGTACGCAACTGGGTTACCAAGTAGTCACACTTAAATGCTCGTAATCAAGTCATACTCATTCCGCGATCTAGGAGATAAGGGTAAGAAAGATTAACTACGAAAACAGTAAATAACAATTAAATAAATAAATAAATAACAAAGTGAGTGCTGCAATGATGAAGTAATCTCGATCTTTATTTCCGGTCATGTGCGTGTCCAAGTATGTCACACTTGAATAAAGGATGCTATACAATTACATTCACCACACTACGGGCAGACACTGGAAAATAATCTATCTCTGGAGGGATCAAAATGCTAGAGTTTAGCTACAATCTAACTCCTAATTTTCTAAACAAGGGAGAGCCGCTTCTTATTTATAGACATTGCGACGCACTACGATATTGTGTCTCATCATACCCCCACAACTGAATAAAAACCCATCCTCGAGTTACAGTGATTACATAGTGGATAGGTGTGGGATTATTAACTGGAAAAAGAAATGGGATGATGCCATAGTGTGGGAAGAAAATAAAATAAAGACACAACACATAGAATATTTACAAAAATTTGGAACTTATGTAGTTCCTAGTGGTAGTGGCTCCTCCATCGACACTTTCCCTTTGTCCTGTGCTCCAACCTTTGAAGCTTGATGGCATTGAAGTATGGCCTGGAGCTTCTCCTCTTTAGTCTAAGGGTCTTGTGTTGTCCATGCTAATGTTCCAATGTTTGATGGAGTCGGCACTTCCCACGGATAGGGTAGTTGCGGGAACATCTGATTGGCCTTAACGTACCAAGCCGCGAACACCCGTCGTTCCTCCTCATAGGCTCTAGCTTTATCCTTGTACTCATGAAGATCTATTAGTCGTCGAGCCAAGTCAGTTGTAACATCTTTTTATCCCTGGTAGCTAGCTTTTACCATCTCAAGTTCAAAATTTGCAACATCCATTTTTTCTGCTAGCTTCTTATGCTCTACAAATTCTACTTCATATTTGATGTGGGTGGAAGCTACTTGCTGCTCGAGCTCTGTTCTCAGGCACCCTGCTATTAACATGGCAAGGTTGGCATATCTGAGGTTTGCCAACTCCATGTACTCTATCAAGTCCTAGATCTACGGGTCCCGGTTCCTAACTTCCGCTTAGTGGGCGAAGGAATAGGTGTCCAATATGGCCCCCTAATCAGTGTGTTGAGCACTAATAGTGTTGATTTGGGCCTTGGCCATATGGATCTCCTTTTCAAGGATTTGTTTGTACATCCCCACCTAATCATGGAAATGTTCCTTCAGCTTCTCATGTCGTTTAGCTTCATTCTGCCATGCGCTTATCTCAATCCCTGACTTTTGATGAATAGCGCGTACCTCCTCCATTGAGAGGGTTCGATTTTCTTTGGCTAAACGGCTCACATCACAGTTGACCCGGATAAATTGTTCTCATAATTGATAGAAGTGTTCATCGAGAACGTTCTTTTGCTTCTCTACAGTGGTTAACCACAGGTTTTCTACAACCAACTGCTTGTTTTCTTCTTCTAAGGCTTTGAATGCCTTAAGATGTGCATGTGTTTACGCCTGTGCTATGGAGGCATCCCAAACAGCCATCTCCTTTTCTTCTACCACTTTTTTATTCTCTGCAATTAACTTTGTTAGCTGCTCGGTTCTAAATTTTTCTAGTTGGTATGCGGGAACGAATTGCAGAGGGTCCCGCTATGCTGCTTGTAAGGCCACAAGCTACTCTTAGAGTTTTCGTACTTCAGCTTCAGCATGCTCGGCCCTTACTTCGGATATGACCAGCTTCCCCTTTGTGGAAATGAGGTCTGATTGAATTGCGGTGACATCCTTAGGAATGTCAAACAGGGACGTCATTACTTGCCCTATTTGAAGCAATCGGTCAAGCACATCCTCATGTTCCACAGGAGTCATTGAGGTTCTGGTTAGAGTTTGAGCATCTCGTGCTCTAGAGAGCTCTGCCTGTGGCACAACAGGTATGTTGAAGGATTCTTTAATGTGGTCAAAAATCACTTCTGCAACTCTCGTGGCATTCTGGTGTTGCATGACCACCACTGTGGCCCCTTCACCAGTCTCTAACTACACCTAAAAGGATGCCACGTTTCCTAAGATCTTTTGTGATCATCTACTTTCCCCTCCTCTAGTTTGAATAGATATTTTCCCCCTTGTGCAATCTAATGAAACTGTAGGCTAATTAGCATCATCGATGACGTGGAAGAGGTTTGTGTCATCACGACTTCCCCAACTGACCGTTTCAATGATGGCCCTAAGATGGCTCATCGACAATCTATAGTCTTGCGATGATGGTGGTTGATCCTAGCCTATGCTAGGCCCTGCTTCTTGTTGTTGGCTGGGACCCATGGCTGGGGGTTGACTAGGTCCTGCAAGTTGAGTTGCAGGTGGTCCAGTCATCTGTTCTTCTTCTTCTGGTCTAGGCTCTTCGTGAGTGCTTTTTCTTGGAGCTGGTGCCTTTAACAATTCAGCATATGAAGCAGTCTGGGCTTTTCGGAGGATGTCATTTGTGTATCCCCGAATACCAGCACGTTGGCAAAGCTTTCTGATAAGACAAGGGAAAGGCAATGTCATCTTCCTTGTCTTTCATTCTTTGAACCACCTCAGGATCTTCATTAAATATAGATGGGGTAGGTTAGTGTTAACCTTTCCCATCAACACTGCACATCCTATAGAAACACACATCGATATTCTTTTGAAATAAACCCTCTCTTCCGTTGTCAATTCACCAAATGCTTTATCTCTGCCATAAGCCTTCTTCAACCAATCCTTTCGCACATCGGGGTTTGAACGGGTGGATAACCGAGCAACCTGGGGCCCTGAATTCGGAAGATTTAACACTTTCGAAATAGCCTACGTAGAGAAGTCAACTATCACACCACAAATGTTAACAGTGGTGCCTTGCTCCCTATTGTGCCAAAATTGGTACGTTTCTCCTAGGTACCAGGCACCACTTTTAGAGAGGATAGACAATAAGAGAGACCCTTTGAGGTGATCCCTAATAGCCTTAGGAGCGAACTCTGCAAAAGATTCAAAGTTTAGCTCCACAATCATCACAGCGAATGTGGACTTCTCATGGATAGCTTGAACACATTTTGGGGGTAACGTGAGTTGTTATCCCAGTTCAGGCGCTGCTGCAGCTCCTCCTTCTGCCTACCTAGACCGTCCGGTAGGAGGTTCATCTTGATGGATGCTGAATGATTTCTCCTCCTATTCTGCATGTTTTCTGGCAGGACCTTATCTTCCACCTCTTTGAGATCATTTCTTTTCACCTTGAACAGGACCCTCCTGTTATGCACATTTCAAGGCCATTCTACAATCACACGGGTCAAGCATTAGTAAGGTTATTTTTGAAGTCAAGTTATACCTTACTACTTGCCTTTATTAAATATCTTATGTTATAATGTGTGATCATGCTCGAAAGTTTGTAATAATGGGTTCTTTGACTTAGGTGGTTGCCATTTTAGTCTCTCGGTATACCTAAAGGTTATATGATTTTTGGCACAATTATTCTAAGTGTTAAAGTTAATTACCCTAATTGATGTCCTTTGGGCGATGATAAATTTCAAAAATTTAGGCACTTTTCGATAAGTTTCTCTCCCCCACGACTAAGCTAAACACTCCGAGTTCAAATAGGTTCAAACGAAAATAAAATCGGAGTACCAGCGAATGAGATATGAGTAGAAAAGCAAGGGTCACTCAATCGTAAGTCGCAAAGAAAATTTTCAAAAACCCCCCTGCGTGTGAATGGAAAATTGATGCTAAGTGTTGCGGTGGGGGTACCTATTTATAGGCATATGGGACGTGATATCGCGTATGACACATTGCGTACACGATATCTCGTCCCAAGTAATATGAGACACATGAAAATACTAACTGTTTTAATGATTTTTTTTGAAATTAATGTTGAAAATTGAGGACATTGGCAATTATTAAGATGTTCTAGGGTAATTTCATTAATTCAAGAGGCACCATTAATGGTAATGATGTGAACTTTAGCAATAAAAACTTGGCGGTTAAGAAAAAGGGAATGTAATGGTACATTGGAATGTTAAAATTTAGAGGGATAATAGTAGGGAAAGAAAATTATGAAAAATGAGCTAAGGGTAAGAAATGGTATGTGTGAGCTAGGGAATCAGTGAAAATTACAAGAGACTACACAAGTGGATCCTCCCCAAAGAAGGTCTCAACCTATAATGCCCTTGTGTAACCACACTTAAAGTGTCCGTGGGCACTAGAAGGGTTAAATGTAATCCGCACTAACTCCACAAAACACACACATGTAAATATCATCAAAATGAGGTGAAAATTCTATGCTATACGGGACACAAGCTACAATTACACGAACAGTGAGATGAGACGAACTATAAAAAGGGATCGTAGAGATTGGGACATGAGGTAACTAACCTAGGGCACAATGAATCCTGCGAGTAAAGCATGATTAATATGTCATTAACCCATCATTCCAAGATCAGGACCAAGTCCATTCCTCTAAGAAATGACATCACATTGTTTCATCCCATGATGAGTAACTATGAGAGTATCATAACAAGGCGTACAATCACTTGACGTTTTGTTCAAGGGAGAAGTGTCTTTTATTTTGTGGCACTTTGTTTTTCTACTTTTTTTTTTGTTTTTTCTTTCTTCTTTTTTTTTCTTCACTTTACTGAATCTAGAGAAGCCGCCAACCTTTAGGCATGGGTGCATGTCTTTCTAGTGGGATCCCCTAGAACAGCGTTTGATTTTTGAGTGCCCTTTTGATTATTCTTACTCCCATTTTTCATTAGATCTACAAGGATCTTAGTACAACCACGTTACATGATAACTCCACAAATGTCACCAAAGAGAATCCACAAGTCCCCTTGATGTCACACCCTAATCATTCCCTCTTGGTCCATCCTTCTTCATTCTGGGTACAATGAACAAAAAATTAATTTTAAGTTTTAGAAATATCAAGAATATCATTCTACCCTCGAACAGAACCTCTTATTGGTAGAGCGGATGAGTGGGTGTAATGGGCTCACTATCGAAATAATTGATCATTCAAGACTTAATAACATAGAATACACCTCAACCAATGATCCACATGAGTGTTTTATTCATAGACAAGATTACTTACAAAAACGTAAAAAGACAAAAACACAAAAAGATAAAAAGATAAAACAAAAAGTTGAAAAATGAAAAACTGAAAAACAAAAAGTTGTAAAATTAAACAAAACAAAAAATATTTATTAATCCTACTTGTTATTAGAATGGGGGGTATCCCCCATAACTAAACAGTTGAGTATGGCAAGGATTAATAAATGGAAAATGAGGATCTTTGCATGTTGGAAGTATTGGGGCTTGGTCATACTTATCCCCTCGAGGTTCACACACTTGATTATAATGAGCATAGTGGGGCAATTTATACGATGTAGTTCCCGGATAACAAGTTGACCCACTATGATGTTTGTGACCGTTAGATGGTATGCAAGGATTGGTTTGATGCCTCCCATGGTTGTGTTCATTGGGCCGTGTGGTTGTTGGAGTGTGAGTTGATGTCCCTGATGAAGTTACATGAGGCATTGGGTTCGAAGGTAAGGGTGCACCACAGTGTGGGACTTGTGCTAAGTTGGAGGGTGTAGTGGCCTTTGAATTATGTTGTCCCTTCTTACGGTCGTGTTTAAAGAAGGGGCGCTTTGGATGTTGAGGAGGTTTCTCACTGCTATTGGTAGTAGTAGCACAAGTGTTGTTCGTAGGTTACTGCTGTGGTGTAGGCACCTTAGGAACAGTTGGTGGCACTATGGAAGGAGGGAAAGGATGAGAATGTTGAAAGTTAGGAGGAGTATAAAGTGCACAATGTGGTAGTTGTGTTGGAGGCATGGGTTGATAATATTAAGGAGAATAGTACTGTGGTGAGGTAAAGTACGTTGGTTCAGTTGGAGAAACAGGATGTTGAACTTGATAAGAATTTGGGTTTGGATAATATGAAGGGTGCCTCTAGTCTAAAGGGTGGTCTCCTCCACGACTGGGATCATTGCCACTGTGGTCGAACACAATATCTCTATACGAACTCTGGATGTAGCGTGTTTCCCCAATGCTCATGTAGATGTAACAAGATTGGGCATTGGCCCTTGGGGTGATCGTACAGGCATATGTTGCATTCATATGTATGATTGGCAATTGAGTGCTTATTCCCTTCATTCTTTTTTTCTGAATGTCTAATGTTTCACCCTGCTTCTTGGGTCATCAAAACTCTATCTCCAATGGTGTTGATAAATTCTCCACACTTTTGATACATCCATTCCAACATCTTATTGATCTTTGCCTTGGCTTCTTCTAACGATTGTTGTATTGGCAAAGATGATGTTTCCACCTTCAAATTGGTTGATTTCTCCTTGTTATGATCATGGACCTTTGTTAAGTTGAAATTTCGGTCCCGTTGATGTTTTTCAACACTCTCCCATCTAGCTAATTCTCCTTCTTCTTTTGCTACCTGCTTAATAAGCTCTTGGACTTGATGGATTCGTAGTTCGTATAGTTGACCTTAGTCATACATTCCTAAGGTCTCTCTTGTTTCATTACGTAGCCCATCAATAATATGATACATTAGCCTTTCCTCGAAAAACCCATGGCCTGGACAGTTGTTTAATAGTGAATAATATCTTTCTAAGGCCATGTCCAAGGGTTCATGTTGTGCTTGTTTCCATCCTTGGATTTGTTTCCTCAAGGCTGAAACTCTTGCGTAGGTTTGATATTTTTCGTTAAAGACTTCTACCATTATTGACCAGTGTCGTATCAAATTTGGTTTTAACGATCTATACCATACTTTTGCTTGGTCAACGAGTGTCATAGGAAAGAGCTTAAGTTTTTGCCACCCATTATCAATGTTATTCCATGTGCAGGCATTGTAGAAGGCTTGTAAATGTTGATGTGGATCTAAGTCATAGCCTCCTGAAATTTTAGGAAAGTTGTTTAAATCGAGCCTGGGTACTCGGCTCTCTTTACGATGCCTATGTGAGATTCGAATAGCCTCTTGTATTTGCGTTAAGCTTGTAGTGGCCAGTAAGGATTCATCGTCATCTTGTAAGTTATGCTTTCGTGTGTTGGGATCACGTTGTTTTCGTTCATTTTTATAAGAAACCCCCACTTCAGGTTGTAAACTCCAATCTTCATCGTTATATAGTTTGTTGGTTCTCCAATGAAATTCCTCACTAAGTGTGGCACTATTGTAATCTTGTAGGAGAGGCATTGTTGTAAAGCTATGTGTGAATTTAGATGTGACTTTTATAATTATTTCTTCTTCCTAAGAGATATATCGTTAAGTCCTATACAACGACCTTGTATGATATAACTAATCTAGATAACTAGCACCATCCCTGGCAATGGTGCCAATGATGAGTGGCGAGATACCCCTATACTCAACCATACGAATACGAGCATTTTCATGCTCGATCTNGTGCCAATGATGAGTGGCGAGATACCCCTACACTCAACCATACGAATACGAGCGTTTTCACGCTCGATCTGGTCGAACTTTGCAGACGGACTAGTTGTAGCACCTAGATCGTTAACCTTAGGTCGCAGTTCATTGTCTTCCCACCTGGACTAGTATTAGCTTTGTCATGTATGGTTTAGTCCAGAGTGAGGTGTATGATGTGTTCCTAATCTAATGCTACTCCTGAAGGCAATGGAAGGTAATATTAACTAAGCTAGGAGGAAAGGGTAAGAGAATCTAATCTAGCCTAAGTGCAATGAGTAGCTGTTCCTTGATTATCCGTACACATCTTGGACTTCGTGCACGACTACCACTGGGATTACCAAGCACAAATCCTAGGTACAGCACTGGGTTACCAAGTAGTCACACTTAAATACTCGTAATCAAGTCGTACTCATTCCGCGATCTAGGAGATAAGGGTAAGAAAGATTAACTACGAAAGAAGTAAATAACAATTAAATAAATAAATAAATAACAAAGTGAATGCTGCAATGATGAAGTAATCTCGATCTTTATTTTCGGTCATGTGCGTGTCCAAGTACGTCACACTCGAATAAAGGATGTCGTACAATTACATTCACCACATTGCGGGCAGACACAAGAAAATAATCTATCTCTGGAGGAATCAAACTGCCAGAGTTTAGCTACAATCTAACTCCTAATTGTCTAAACAAGGGGGAGCCGCTTCTTATTTATAGACATTGCGGCACACTGCAATATCGCATACGCGATATCGTAGGGGAAGACGCAATATCGCGAGGGATGCGATATCGCGACAGACGCGATATTGCATATGCGATATCGTGGGGGATGCGATATCGCGACGGACGCAATATCGCGGCCCATCATACATGAAACAATTCCAGTGTCCATGAAAGCACTAATTAACATAATAGCAACATGATCACACCATCTCCAAGTTGACATTGGAAGATGAAATAATGAGTAGCATGAAGATAGAATATGTTGATTATGTTTATTGCAAGTGGTAAAAGATGAGCAACATGTATTATTAGAATGTTACAAAACAAATTTCTTGAGAAAAAATGGCAAATCTTTAGTTAATCTTTATATGAACTATTCAAGCTACCATTGTTTGTTCTAGGGAATTATATAGAAGACGTATTGAAGCTACATGAATAGTTGACACATCTAATGTGCTCAGGATTTATTTTTACTAATGTATTTTGCACAAGTTAGTATGTCTAACAGATTGTGTACGTCTACACAAATATAATAAAATATTAGTATTAGTATTAGAAATAGTCAATATTTTAAACATATCATGTGGCAAAAGATTTAACGAATATTCTAAACAATTTCAATGTGAGAGAATATATATTTAGAAGCAAAGGTTGTGAAATGTTGGCTGCTTATAAAAGGACTACATCAACATTGGAACATTGTAATTAAATTAACAAAAATAATAATAATAGAGAAAATTCAAATTAATTTTGGCATAGAGGCCAACTACTAGCATGTAAACATTATTTAAGGTGAAACAATTGCCATGACAAGAGTTATTTAACACTAGTTTTTTGTTTTTTTTAATATTAAAATCAATTTTGAATGAATTAATTCTAGGATTTCATTAATTTTATAAAGAAAAATATTCTTTGAACTAAATAACATAGACATATCATAAATATATAGCTAAAGGAAACTAAATATATATCAACAAGCAAG
Organism: Gnetum montanum; assembly: GCA_015680685.1. Taxonomy (NCBI): domain Eukaryota; kingdom Viridiplantae; phylum Streptophyta; class Gnetopsida; order Gnetales; family Gnetaceae; genus Gnetum; species Gnetum montanum. The sequence continues at coordinate 62,151 of MNCI01012409.1, read as the reverse complement.
ATTTTGTAAATCATAAAAAGTATACTCAAATCATAAAATACTCCTTTGGTAAATTGAATTTGCTATATTTGATAGCAATTCTACTTTTTTGTAAACTAATTTGGTTAAAGGGAACAACAATGTAGATTAAACCTAAACCAATTTCGTTCTTGGTCAATGCTAATTACTCTTTTGGTCAAGATCATTTTTGCTTAAGACACCAATAAGATTTGCTTTTTTAACAAAATCATTTACTTGTATAGTTAAAAATACAAATTTATCTAAAGTTGCAAACTAAGAAAAGATTTTCATTCTTTCAAAACTTACATGTTTGCTTTTTTAACTTTGGATAAATTTGTGTTTTCAAACTATTAGGGAAATTGGTTGCATCAAAAAGCAAATTTGACTTATATCTTAAACAAAATTGATAGTGATTAAGAGCAAAAATAATTTATATTTAACCCAAATTATTTTTCACTTCTTATTAAGAATAACAAATTCAATTGACCAAAGGAGTAAGTAGAAATGATGATACAGCCGGCAAAGTTTGTACATTGTCTTCTTCTTCTTCTTTTTTATTACCTTTTTCTTAACATTGGGCTGAGAAAAACTTGTTGCAAATTAAGATCGTTCTGTTCGGTTTTCTAGATAGATATTAGTACCCTCTACAAATAAAATCATGGAAAAAGTAGCATCGTTTAGACCTTTCGTAAGTACAGGGACAGCAGACAGAACATTTGGCCTCCTGTGACAATTAAGTCCATTTAAGTGAAAAAGGGCATGTAGTATTTGTAAGATGCCAAATCGAGCAAGAGCATCGAAAATTTCTCGAAGCCAGGAATCCATATTCCAGATTTGACAAAATACAGGATAATCGTAGTCCAGAACCAATCGTCCGCACGTTTCGAAAAAAGCTCAGACCGAGTTGAAAGCCTTCAATTTCGCTACTAGAAATGTAACAATGAACGGTAATCACAAAACACCATTTTTCCTGAGCAAAATCTGGTGCGAAGGGGAGCCATCGATGCTGGAAAAACTACGAAGCGCGATCACAGAGCTGGCCGAGAAGAATCTTCGCACGCGATCGGCGGACACCGAAGTGTCGAGCAAAACGAAGCCTCCGGGCCGAAGTGTGCGTTCCATCTCGGCGGCGAAAATCTCCGGAACCAGCGAATTTGAGAATTGTGCGCTGAATTCCATATCGAAGCTGCCATTGGAGAACGGCTGACGATGCGCGTCGCCGCGTATAACCAGCGGCAGCGATTCGACGATATCGATCCCAATCGCGCGTTTAAATCCGAGCCTTCTCAGCGCCAGAACCTCGTGGCCGATTCCCGCGTAAATGCAAAGGATTTTCGCGTCCGCGCTCGGATCTGATCCGTTTGCAGAGGCTAGGGTTAGGGTTTGGTTGAAGAATGCTTCCATGGCCTGCACTTTTCTCTGCCACATCCTGCTCGCCCGCAGCTTCTCCAGATGTTTCTCGTGTTGTTGCTTTGCCGCTTCCGCCTGGTCGTTGCCGTTGCAGGCGTGCTGTTGAGGATCCTCTTGAGCTTCTGCGGAAAATGCGAGCCTGAGCATGTTGCTGTAGATCGGTGAAAATTGATCGTGTAGGGTTAGGGCCGTTACCGCGAGAAGCAAGATTGCCATAATCAACGCAGGCCACATCCACTTTTCTTTTTCCATGACTTCCGTTCAGATCTTCGTTCCGAAGACGTTTGATTTTATGTTATCGTGCGCAAATTCGAACGCATCTTCCAGATCGCTGAAAAGTGTTTCGCGTCCGATAAGTCGTGGAATTGATTCTTCTTTCCAGTCACTCGAAGAAGAGTTCCGTCCGTGGAACACTCTAACTCTGTTGCTTGCAGCTATGCAGGAATTCCAGCGAAATTTTTTGAAAATGTAGCTTGATGACTTGTGTCACATGGCCGAAGGAATCATTATCATTTAGGGTTAACCAGCTCGTTATTTTGTTTGTGTATATACCATAATCAATTTTATTTCCCCTTACCATGTTCCAGGTTCTTCGGTAAGGAGATAATGAGTTAAGCTAGGATAATAGCACGGAAAATGGTATTCTATGATTTTACTTTATTTTGTTTGTTTTTTTATTGAGCAAAGAGACATTGGGGTTGGTAGCATAAATCATACATAGTTGCACCTAGAATCAGAGGTAGGAATTGAACCTAAAACCTTCCAATATAGGGATGAGTGTTGACCACTAAACCCACATCTTTCTAGCAGAAAGGTGAGTTTCTTCAACATTGGGCTATAACCTTGGGTACATTAGGATTATATTTTGCTTGAAGTTTTCTTTTCTACGAATTCTAATACAAAAATTAATTCAGTTACTTAGAAGTCTAATCACAAATCATGGGTTCAATTCCACTAAAAAATTTTGTAAAAAGAATTTTGAAATTGGACAGATAGATTCAAGGGGTTTTAGTGATTGGAAGAGAAAATTTTAGTTTTATTATTAAATTAGTTTTCAACTTTCTTTCATTGAATGTCCAACAATGGATATTATTCTTGGGCATATTGGAATTTACAAGCATCTTTTAAATTCAAAGAGACACTACACAATCACAACCTTTGTTAGTTTATCCATAATTTTTATTCAAACGATAATGAATATTAATTATTCTAAAACTATAAAACCAATTTTACTTGTAATAAGAGGTTGTCAAAATATATCCTATAAAGTGAAGGGACATAAACAGACTTCTATGATGTCTTTATTTCCTTTGACTTTGCTTAGGAAATAGTGGAACCTATACAGATAAGATGAAAGATTACTCTAATAATGATTGTTTAATAAGTACAATACAATTATTTTTAAAAACAAAGGATTAAGTTCAATCCCAACGACTTTTATTGTTTGCTGCTAAAAGTTTGCATGGAAACCTTCTTCCCTTTCTCCCGATGGTTACGAAGCTTTTCCCCTTTCCCTTGCTATTAAAAATTTGCATGAAAACCTTTTGCGATATACTGTTTTGGTTTTGGTTTTTTTTTTTTCCCTTTTTAAATTCATTTGTGAATGAAAGGCGCATTACATGTTCGTAGTATTGACAAAGTATAGTGAAGACGCGAACCATGGCACTGATAAGGAGTGCCTCACAAGGTTGCTGATTTCGGTAGCCACACGATGCATTGTTTTCTCCCGCCTAGCCGTGGTCCATAGCCGTTCGCGGTTAGCTTTGGTTGCATAAGGTTTTATACTAGCCGCCACCGGTTAAAAAGCTTTGTAAGTTTGATTCAACACCATGTGTTCTGTATTTTGAAGCCATGGCAGATGGCAGGAATAATGATCGATTAAAACAATTCCATGCGAAACTTGACAGTCATGATTGTTGCAGCATGGCGACCACAATACGATGCATCATTTTCTTGGGCCCAGTCATGGTCATTAGCAGTTAGCTTCATTAGCATAAGTTTTACAGGTAACCACCGCTAGTTAAAAAGCTTTAACAATTGTATATATAGCAAAGAAGCATCAGAGTAGCTTTGCAGATACCTTTGTAATGAATATGTTTATTTGTTTTCGGATATATGTTCCTGTAAAATACGAGCAATAATTAAACAGGCAAAATTATAGTAACCCATCGCCAATAGTTACACTATAATATAGGCTAGCTTGGATATATACGGACTGATTTTTGATGTAAAAAATTATAAACTACGCCTTAGGTAACTTGGTGCTATCCTTTTTTTTAGGTTACTATGCATGATTATTGCTAAGCGCTTATACCTGTATAAAAATCATTCATTTTGATTTACATAAAGTTGAAAATAAAAATATTATATTGTTTAATTATGGTTTATAGAACTGCGTACAAATTTCCTTGGTGGATCTTTATTGCTACTGCCGAGGCGTATGTATATACTTACGCACATCATGTGAGCACGCGTGTATTATGGAAAAAATTGCATAAAAAATTTTTAATCTTTATTTTATCGATTCAAATGTGCAAAACTATTCCATTCAACCAAATTTTTTCTTTTTTTTATTCCTGGGTCATTATAGAGAGATGGGACCAAGGACACGTAAGCATAATGGATGATGGCCATCGAATAAATATATAATACCCTAGCAACAGTGCATTCAAGATACCTTTATGCTCTAGCAAACGAAAAATAAAAGAAAAAAGCCACAGCCTCAAAGTAAGTTTCTCTGTCAGTTGCATAGCAGATCCCAAATTTGAAAACATGCCATCTTATTCATCGTTAGAATCTACTTTACAGTAAATTCCTATACCATGAAATATATCATTTCTACAGGATCCACGAACTTCAAAATTTAAGCACACATTAGCAAAATATTCACAAGCAACCCAGGTTGCAAACCCTTTTCAAATACATCTCCGGGTCTCTCGGAAGTTTAATTCCAAATTTTTTACAGATTAATTTTAATAAAATTTTAAAGAAAAGTTAAATAAAAAACAATTTAAGTTCATAAAATAGAATTTTAAACTTCATTTTCAGACGTGGGCGCTAATGCATATATGCTCTGCAGAGACGGAAGCAATAATGTATTCAGTTGGTAGAAACTTAAATTTAAATTCAATAACACTTTGCAATGTAACAATCCGAGTTTTATGATCACCAAAATCGATGCTTCAGCCGTTAAACTGAAATTTAGCTATTTAGATACACTATGTTGACTCTGCCCGACAAAACACAGAATTAAATCCCACTCATCCCCTCAGAAATTTAAACGTTGTACACCGCTGGAAAGAAAGAACTATAAGCAAATCCCGTTCTCTCATCCATCACCATAAAAACGTAAATCTTTTCCCTGTTGATTGAAACAGAGCCGAGATACGGTCCCTACTGGAGCAAATATTAATGCCCCTCATTCTATCAGTTCTGGAGGGAACCACAACAATAACAAAAAAAAAAAGCCCTTTTAAGTATAATATTCATAAAAAAACAAAACACCCACACGCAAACATAAAGACATGACCAAAGTTGCGACGAAAAAGAAAAGATCAACCTGCCAAGTTATCTTTTTGGGTTTAATGTTGAAACGCAAGAGCTTGAGAATCTTCCGGTACAATTTGCTACCTGCCAAGTTATCTTTTGGGGTTTAATGTTGAAACGCAAGAGCTTAAGAATCTTCCGGTACAATTTGCTACGCTTTCTGCCTAAAAACTTACCAGCTGATGCATTTGCATCAGAGGAAGAATGATGGCTAGTATTGGACTCTGCATTTTCTGGACCAAAGCTCTGATGTGGGCTGCCCTGTTTAACGATGGGAGCTGGATTGTTGCTGAGCCACGCAGATGCTTCCATGATAGCTTTATAAGAGAGAGGGCGAATCCTCTTTCGCTTCAAAAAACACGGATTCTTCTTCATATCCATCGCCGTTCAAGTTGAAAAATTTGCAGAGCAGAGAATTAATGCTTGGATCCAAACAGAGTTTGTGCCTATATGCCCTGCACAAATGCTTTGATCAACACTTGACACACACATTTGTGCCGTATTTATGGCACAGCCACTTGTGATGAATCTCTGGTTCCCACTTCTTGTTCGGTATGACTTTTTACTGCTTGCACTCACATACTCATGTCATGTGATCCCAACTATTTTAACAGGCCTGGACCATGCATACAAAATCTGATAACCCATTTATACAAAGCAAAACGTTCTAATTAGGGTCCATTTGAGCGTTCAGATTATACTGCAACTTCAATCTCCTATAACGCACTGTTACAATGCAAAGCAAAAACGTTGGGCTTAAAGCCAATTTTAGATAATTAACCAAGGATAATGTTTTAGGCGATGTTCTAGAATTATTTTCTATTCACTTTTACCACTGGAAATTTTCCACATTTTCGAAATCCACCATCGGATTGCAACATTATCTCATGAAGCCTTATCATACTACTGCAAGTGGAAACGTTCTGTTTACCTTCCATGTGAGTGACCGTTTTTTGGAATTTCATTTAACATTTTGGGCCAAGTGACCGTTAACATAGTGTTCTTGGATTTCGTTGTCTATTCGACGTATCTGGTATGACGAAGAATCGTGACCTGCTTTCAACGGTTGAGTGCCCAAGATGGATTCTCTCCAACAATGAAATGGGCTAAACTGGATTCTGTAAAAACAAAAACGTTCAGTCTTCGTTTCAAATTTGTTAATTCTCGGTGTTTCTTTTACCAAACGAATTTTGCGCGGTAACTCTTTTTTTTTTAAATTAGAAATTTGTGGTAACCCAACCTGGAAACAAAAATTGGATTTACCAACAACCTTGTGAGTTAGTCAAAGACGGGATTCTGGAGCTGCAGCACATCTTTACGGTGTAATGTAAGTTTTATTATCTTCTTGTATAAATGGATAAATTTCAGGAGCCTAAATGATTTTTTGATGAAGATCCCTATTATGAAATTAATCAAATCTGTAAATGAAACAACAAAGAAATTAAAAGAAACACAGAAATTTATGTGGAAAACTCCAAAATGGGAAAAAAAACCATGGAAACCAATGCAGAGCTTTTCCTTTATTTGGAGAAAATAACTCAAGGACACAAACGGTCCTTGATAGCTCTTAGAGTTTATTATTGCTGTCACCACACCCTTATGTTTAACACACCTTCCCACCCTTAATTTATAGGAGAAAACATTAGTCTTCATTTTTGTTACAATCTTTAGATAATTTTAGAAACTATTAATTATATCTCAATAAGAGATTACAAAGCTAGAAGTTATGAAAGATATAACTTTTCTTATGATGGTTTTGCAAGTTTAAAGCATGTGTGGTAAAGATGGAGATTTTCTTATAACAGTTTTGCAACAATAAGTTATGTTTTCTACAAGTTGTTAGCTATGGCATGAAATTAAATAATGCACATGTTGAGAAGAAAAGAATTCAAGTCAAGGGGATGCATTCTTAAGTCCGTTTATAATGTTGACATTGAGAGGGTCATTGTTAGGAATTAACCATGCCACATGATAGTTTTATTACATATTAAAATACAAGTGCCAATATTATTGTTGATGCGTAAATTTTGGCCACGCCACCAACACCTGTGAAAACTCGTTTTAGGAGACTATCACCTAGGGCGCCTCCCGTATGGGTACGGAAACCTGGGAATAGTCTCAGCTGGAAAGGGCTATGTGACAAAACAATAATAACAATATTTTAAACAAAATATTAAAAACTTAAATTTGATTTTAGGAGCGTTCTGTTATGTTTCGACAAACATATAAAAATCAAAATTAAACATTTGTGTAGTTTTGAGTAAAATAAATAACACAAAATAAAAATTCAAATTAAAAATAAAAATTTATCTGGTGCTCTAAGCAGAAGGAAAATTCAGCCACTGGTCTTCCCGGTGACGGCTTGGTTTCTACCGTGTGGGCAGAAAAGAAAACAGGAAAGAAAATGCGTCTGTTTCATGCACGAGAGACTTGCGACTCTTGAACAGAAAAATCCTGCGAGAGACTTGCAGCTCCTGAACAAAAAAAAAAAAAAATGCTCGCTGTTTGAACAGAAAATCTTCTCCGGTGGTGAACTGAAAATCCCCTGATCGTTGTCAAAGAATAGGCGCAGGCGTTGGCTGCTGGCTCCCCCCTTCACCTTTAAACTCTAGCTTCCTCCCTCTTTATAGCGGCATTGCAGGAGAAAACCCTAACCCTAAATTACCAGCCACCCTTTTTTGCCTTTTTCCTCATATCGCTGCAGAAGAAAAAACAAAAAACAAAACAAGATAATCGTCATGGGTCATGGATGGATGCTTGTTCGTCTGTTTTTTTTTATGGGCCAACGAAGCCCACCAGCACATGAACAATGGCCATGTGCAAGCTCATGGCACTCTATTTTTAAATTTTATATTTTATATTTTTATTTTAAATTTTTTATTTTTATCAACTCATTTAAACAAGGCCCTATGCCTAGCATGGGTGAGGTTGGCCTCAACAATTATTAATTAGAAAAAGCTAGAATATCCATCACAAATGGATTGTTAAATATTGCAAATTTTTAAAGATCTTAAGGATGACTTCAGAAAGATCCAAGAAAGTTTTGGAAGGTCTAAATCAAATCTCAAGATTACTTTAGAAAAGCTAAAGAAGAGTTGGAGAAACCATGAGACATCTATAGATTAATTTAGAAATAGCATTCTTGTTGTGCAAGCAATGACATGTATTCATTGTGAAAAAAGAAACTAGAAAAGAAAGTGACTCCCAAGCCCTTGCCAAACTAGGGCAAATGATTAGGCAATGCAATTCTATTAATTTTCATCACAATAAATACATGTCGATGCTTACACAACAAGCATGCTATTTCTAAATTAATCTATAGATGTCTCATGGTTTCTCTTAATGCAACAGTGGGTAGATATTATTCTCTACCACATAGATGCCCAAGCCATGGATTTTCTCAAAACAAGCAACTTCATCACATCATAGATAGGCTTTGAAATAAAATGAGGGAGACCCTTAGGATTTATGCCTAAGGATGATTATCAAAATTGAGAGTCCAATAAATATAAAGGCTAATCAAATAGATGACAAGAGGAGGAGGAAAGTTACATAAACAGAAGAGCATAGATGAGTATAACTAGTACCCAACCCTCTGCAAGAAGGAGATCCATATCTATGATTGGAAAGAAGAGGCATTTCTTGATAAGATAATTTCACACAAAATCTTATTGATAGAAAAGTTCATCATTGAGATTGTAGCAAAGATAGATAAGATGTGGGACTTCATGGATGAAAAAATTGAATCTACCTTGAAAGTCATGGAGGAGAGGGTATAGCAAGTAATATTAAGAGGCCAAGATAAGATGAAGAAAAAACAAGAAAATAGGTATGAACACTTATTCACCAAAAAGGAAACTTGCAATAGTAGAATAGGTTACAAACTTAGCTTCATTAGAGGATGATGAATGTGACATTTATTAATATGAACATCCAAAGGGCTACTGCCCAATCCTTTCACATCTATAGGAATCTAGAGCTTATGCTTCAAACCCCAAGTTTGTGGAAAATCAAATACCTAAGAGAATACCTTATCCACAAGGCAATTACATGTAGTTCTACAACTAATAGGACTATGTAGATGGCACTCCTACTTAACCTCAAAACTACTATTGTCAGCAGACAACAACCATAGTCATGGGGGATGCTATCACCAAGCTAGCAATACCTCTATTGTTAGTTGAACCCTCATGGATACTATGTCCAACAATTTTTTTCTTCTAATGGTTCTACTACCCATGCCTCAACTCACTACTACTATCCTCCTAAATACTATTAACTCAAAAGAACTCATGTGGAATCACCATCCTACACCTATCATCATTCATCACATTCTTCTTAGCACTCTCACACTTCTCTCGCACCTATGCCACTACTAACAATGCAAGGAGACTTGCCACCATAACCTTAATAGAAGAACACCGCTTGCATTGTTAATATATAAAGGGATGATAATGCTAATAGCTATGAGTACAAGCCTTGGAAGCATTCTTTCTTCAAGATAATTCCCACACCTATGAATAAAGTTAGTAAGCCTACTAGCCCATTAGAACTAGTGCAAGGTCCATATGATTCAACTCCCTTCCTAAAAAGAACTATGTCTCCTAATCTTATGCCAGAGTTAACAACCATCATCATTCTAGAATATGACATGAGAATTGTCATGCTCACTCATGCCATGAGCAACTAGATTAAGATAGGATCTCTTCCCAGAAAGAGGATAAATCTAGGAAGTCCCTTAATTTATTTACAAATTTTTGGAAATCCATCATTTAAAGCTCTATTAGACTCAAGTTTAGATGTGAATCTAATCTCACAAGAAATGTACAAAGCTTGGAACCTACCATCACTTAAGAAATACAACATCAAGTTAAAGCTTATAAATCAATCCATTACTATTCCATTAGAAATGATTGATGTTGTGGTAACCACCATTCGTTGATGGCCATATCCAATAAATTTCCTCATAATCAATGTGGAGAATAGCAAGAATTAGTTCTCAATCATCACGGGAAGAGCTTAGCTTAGTACCATTGATGTTAACCTAGGAATATGAGATCTCTCCTTGGATATTGCTAAGAAAACTCAATGTGACACTATGAAGAGGCTATAAATTCTATGCATTACTTGTAATAATAAAAGACGCAGTTGTAAGAAAAAAGTTCAAAGTGTAAAAAAAATTAATATACCAACTGATGAGTGGCAAGGTATCCCTACACCCAACCATACGAATCACAAAGCATTCACGTGTGATCCAGTCAAATTCCTTGGACTCTATAGTTTCTAGTGCACTAGTTCTCTAGGAAGTAAACTTTACATTGAGGATGTTCATTATCTTCCCAACTACACTTGTGAAGCTTAAGGATATAATTTAAGTGTAATAGAGGTGCATGATTTTTGTCATTTTATATTTTATGGTTTTGGTGCTTAAAGTAGGGATATGAAGTAATTTAATAACTAACTTAATTTAACTAACTAACTAATCTCTAAATAGTCCTAACATAAGCATCCAGTCCCACTCGTCATACACATCCTGAACACGTATAACATTGCTGGGTTACTAAGCATTAAGTGTTGCTAAGATTACCAAATGTCATATGTATGCTTGAAGTGGTTGTACTTATGTGTTCACACAAACTAAGTAAAGTCAATATAAAACTGAGTAGGAGGCCTTCACACTTTCCTTGCTAGATGATCAACAAGTGCTACATTGGAGGAGAAGAATAAGGTATAGGACAACCTACATCAACTATTTGTCCTATGCATGCTTTAAGCAACACATATACATATGATCTCACACATAACACGAACATAATTGATGAGTGGCAAGGTATCCCTTATGTCCAACAATATGAATCATAAGTGTTCATGCACAATCTGGTCAAATTTCATGGATGGGACTAGTTGTGGCATCTAGATTGTTATGCCTTGATTACAGTTCACTATCTTCCCACTTGAACTAGTGGTAGCTTTGTCACATATGGTTTAGTCCAAAGTGAGGCATATGATTCTTGATGTTGTTTCAACCTTATGCTACTCCTAATGATAATAAGCAAACCAATGATTTAAACTAATTAACAATGGAAAGTAAAGTCTAAACTAGCCTACGTGTGATGAGTATCCATTCCTAACCTTATGTACACACATTGGACTTTGCATAACTACCGTTGGGATTACCAAGCATATTGTTACTAGGCATACCAAATAATAACACTACTAGGTTACTAAGTAATTATGCTTAAGCACTCACAATTAGTTGTACTCATTCTACTTAATGACAAAAATAATAAAAAGAAATAAATGATAAACATTAACAAAAGAAAATAATAAGCATTTAAGTAATTAACAATAATAAAGCTAGGTGGATGCTACAATGATGGAAGTAATCTTGATCTTTATTGTCAAACATGTAATGTGTCCAAGTACGTCAAGTGCAAATAAGGATGTCATGCACTCACTTAACATCACATTGTAGGCATGGATTAAAAACAAACTAAGAAAACTTCTCTATGTCTACCTCTAAAATCTATATCCAAACCATGCACCCAAGTGTTGTATTTATAGGCTAGCACAGATGAGGTGATATCAAATCCTCAACATTAGAGGTTGTGCCTAGATATTGGATACTCAATAACGCAATTCCAATATTAGATATCTAATATTAGAGCCCTACCAAAACATGACCCATCATACCCCCACAACTAAATGAAAACTTGTGCTTGAGCTAAACAAAATGAGGAACAAGTTCTTTACAAAATATTAGGAAGGTATGGGATTGTTGATTGACTCTAATAAACACACAAACTAACTCTTTCATGTCATAGTGGTGTTTGACAAAAATGGACATGACATGACAAAACAACAAAATTGAGGAAGCTTATGTAATTCCCAAAGGCAATGGCTCTTCCATTGGTTACTTCCCTTTATCATTAGGATTTTGAAATTTGTAATGATTTAGGAGTGCTTGCAACTTCTCCTCCTCTGTTCTTAGGTCATGCATTGTCCTAGTTGATGATCTAATGTATGCTAGAACTGATACATCTCATGAACATGACAACCACCAAAAAATTTGATTCACTTTTACATACCATGCCACAAACTACCTCTATTCCTTCTCAAAGGCCCTAGCCTTTTCTCTCAATTCATGATAATCTATTATTCTCTTGGCTAGGTCTAAAGCTACATCTCTTTGCCCATGGTAGAGAGCCTTAAATGTTTCTAGTTTTGAGTTTGCGAGATGAAGTTTTAATAGATCATCTTTTCTATCTACAAACTCCTTCCCGTACACAGCATAAGTGATTGCTACTTGTTATTCTAATTCATTTTTGGGCTACCCTACTGTTAACATGGCCAGGTTAGCATAATAGAGGTTAGCTAACACCATCTACTCATTCAAATATTCAATCAATAGGTCCTTGTTTTTCACTTTCACTTGTTGGACTAGGGCATAGCTATCCAAAATGGGCTGCCAGTTAAGATTTTACACTGACATGGAACTAATGTAGGTCTTTTCCATCTAGATTTCTTTTTCATTGATTTGCTTATATATGCCGATTTGGTTTTGGAAGTGCTCTTTCAACTTCTTGTGCTTTTTGGCCTCATTCTGTCATGCGCTTATCTCAATTGTAGATTTTTGTTGTATGGCACGTACGTCCTCCATTAAGAGGTTTCGATACTCTCTAGCCAATCTACTTATGTTCTAGTTGACCCTGACTAGTTGCTCCCTCAACTGGTGGATGCTCTCTTCCAAAATGTTTTTTTGCTTCTTGACAATGGTCAACTTTGCATTGTCAACAGCAAGCTACTTATTTTCTTCCTATTGCAGCACTCAATGCCTTTGCATGAACATATGCTTGGGCTTTAGTAGCTAAGGCATTCTAGACTACTTTCTCCTTTTCTTATTCAACCACTTTATTCTACTTAATCAATTAGCCTAGTTATTTTGTTCAAAATTGCTCCAACTGGTCTAGCGCAATGAATTGGGAAGGATCCCTTCTTTTAGCTCTTAGGATGACAATCTCTTATTGCAATCAATATACCTCTACTTCTACATGCTTTGCCTTGGTCTCTTCCATGACTAGTTTTCCCTTAGTGGCTATTAGATTAGATTGTATTGCAATGACATCACTGGGAATGTTGAAGAGGGTTGTCATGACTTGCCCAGTCTATAGCAATCTATCGAGCACATCCTCATGAGCTGTAAGAGTCATCGAAGTCCTGGCTAATATTTGTGCATCTTTGGTTCTAGTTAAGTCCACCAAGGGCACAATAGGCACATTGAAGGATTCTTTAATGTGGTCTATTATTACTTCTGCTATGCCTACTGCATATTGGTGTTGCATGACTACAATTGTGGCACCTTCTCCTGTTTCAAGCACCACTTGAAAAGGTGCAGCATTTCTAGACATCTACTTTAACCATTGGGCTTCTCCTCCTAATTGCAAAGAAATTTGCCCTATTGATGGATCAGCAAAAATTGTAGGTTAAATAGTAGCATCAATGACTCAAAAGAGGTTAAATTTGTTCATACTTTCCTAGCTGAGAGTTTTAACAATTTGTTACATATGGATCATTGTAGGTCTATAATCCTATGGTGGTGGTGGTGGTGGAATTTGTGGCTCTTATTGTTGCTCTAGTTCTTGTTCTAGCTCTTTCTTTGGTTCATGTTCTTTCTCCTTTTTTGGTTCTTTTTCTTGTTATTCACCAAGGTATTTCCTTGGTGCTGCTAGTTTGAGCAACTAAGAGAATGAAGTATTCAGGACCCTCCTAAGAATTTCATTGGTGTAACCTAAGATTCTAGTGTGTCTACATAGCTTTCTGATTAGGCAAGGAAATGAAAGTATTAGTTTCACTACTTTTCTTTTCTCGAACAAGTGTTGAATCTCCATGAAGTACAGTTGGGCAAGGTTGGCATTGTATTTGCCCATCAAGATTGCATTGTATGAAGCCCTTTAGTGAGGAAGAGATGGCATGTGTCAATTTTGAAATAAATTCTTTCTTCTAGAGTTAGCTCATTGTATATTTTTCTTCTTTATTATATGCTCATTTCAGCCACAGCTTCCTTGTTTTTATGTCAAACCTTGTGGATAGATGTGCTACCTTGGCCCCCACATTAGGTATGTTTAGAGCCTCTACAATGGCCTTGATTGAGAAAGAAAATGAGACTCCACTAATGTTGACGGTGGTGCCCTCTTCTTTGTTATGCCAAAATTGGTACATCTCACCAAGGTACCATTTCCCACTTTCAAAAAGGATGTGCCATAGAGGCGATGCCTAAAGTTGAGTTATAACTACCTCAGGAAAAAATTCCATAAATGGCTGGGAGTACATTTCCATGATGACTATGGTCAACATGGATTGTTCTTGGATGGCTTGAATTTATTTTTGGAACAATGTGAGGTGTTGTCCCTGTGCTTGAACCTCTAGTCCTATAGCCTCCACTTGGATTGACTACCCTAAAATAGGGGCCTCTTGATGAATGCTAAATGATTTAGCCTCCTATTTCTCATGCTCGACTAATGGACATTGTTCTCCTAGTTGGCCTCTACCAGCTCTTGGGTGTTTACTTACACCCTGTGAAGGTCCTTCTTATCCTCTTTTTGGGGCCATTTAGAATCAATCAAGGATTCTAGTTACTAAGGTGTTTTTCATTTATCATTACTAAGTTTATACCTTACTCATGTCCTTAGTTCCATTAGGTTCTTAGTTTATGTTATTGTAGAGTTAGAAAAATTTCAAAAAAAAAAAATCCCAAAAAGTGTTAACTTCTTTTATGACCCTTTGCAATTGACTTCTTTTCCCTTATTAAGAATGCAAAAACTCCCTTAGCTTCAATTAATAATAATGAATTTTGAAGCATCATGGGGGTCCTATTTATAGGTTTTTGTGGACCCAATATCAAGTACTCGGCATCGGGTAGCCAATATCGACTCCCACCTAATATCAGTTACCCAATATTAGGGATCTTAAAATTACACTTCATGGGAACATTCAGCATGGAAAATGAAGCTCTGTGATCTGTTGGAAGATTTCATGTAAAGTCCAAAGTTCTAGGGTAAGTGAGAATTTATATTTAGGCACTGGTAATGTTAGAAGATGGAATCACAGGAATTAAAAGCTTTACAAGATGTAAGAAAAGGGTATTGAGTCCATGATATAGAATGGATAGGTTGTATGATAAGAGAAGGTGTTAAAATTGAAATTTATGCACTTGGAAGGTTCAAGATGATGTAATTATATTAAAAAATTATAAGTTACAAAAGTTATACAACTGGGTCCTCCCCAAATTAGGCTCTAGCCCTTAATGCCATTGTATAACAACACCTAAAAATGTCCATAGGTGCCAAAGGGGTTGAATGCAATGCATACTTGTTGAGCAAAACACACATGTTAGAACCACCCATTTGGCAAAATAACTCTATGTTACATAAAATCATAAGTTATGGTCATATGAATAGTGAGATGAGATGGATTTTAGAAAAGATTGTAGAAATTGGGATATGAGGTGCCTTACCATAGGTATGATGAATTCTTGTGTGTTATTAATGATTAAAGTAATCATTAGCCCTTCTTTCAAAGATTCAAAGCAAGTCCAAACCACAGTCCAGTGACATTGCATTATTTTATCTCTTGGATTTACAACCATAAGACTACCATTGTTGCAAGGAGTAGCATCACTTGGCATTTTGTCCAAGGGAGGAGTTTATTCATGGAACTTTCTTCTCTTTTTTTCTAAGAAACCACTAACCTTCAAGCATGGGTAACATGTCTTTCTAGTGAGACCCTCAAAAATTTATTCTATACCCTTTTATTTTATTTTCATCTATGTCAACCTTACTAGAGGGCTACCTTTAGGCATGGGTAACATGTCTTTCTAGTGACATGGTAAGGCAACACTTATTTACTCTTACTTTCACTTTTTGTTAGACCTACAAGGATATAATTACAACCTTAGAAACATGATAGAACATGCAAAAGTGGTCAAAGAGAGTCCACAAGTTTCCTTGATGTTACACCCTTTACATTCCCACTTAGTTCTTCACACTTTTGTCTAGGCATAATGATTACGAGTTTATTATTAGTTTGATGATGGAAAAAAATATCATTATGACCATGGTAAAAACCTCTTATTAATGGGACGGATGGATGAATGTTGTGGCCTCACTATCCAAATAATTAGTCCCTCATAACTTTGACAACATAGAGAAAACCTCACCCCCATGGGCTACATGATGTCGATTTATTCATAAACGAGATTACTAACAAAGGAAATGAAAAAAAAAATGTCAAAAAAGTTGAAAAGGATGGAAAAATTTTATATTAAGAAATGAGAAAATGATAAAAATTGTAAAATGAAAAGTAGGAAAACACTTATTAATGCTTGATTTTAGGATGGAGCATCTCCTTCATGACTAATCTTTTGATCATGAAAAGAATTAATAAGTGGCTAAGAAGGCTCCATGAATTTGTTAAATAGTGTTAAACCTTCATTTTCAAACCACTAGGTGGCTTTTGGTTTAGTGGAGGCTACATAGACAAGTTGTTGCTTACACACTTTGTTTTGAAACATACAGCAGATTAGAATAGGGGTTGTGTTAACTTTGAGGATGTTTAGCCTATGACTGCACCCTTTATCATAATTAGTTATGCATGGATTTTTCTATCTCTCCATAGTACTAGATTCATCATTTCTAGCAAGTGTTGGAGTAATGACAAATGTTGGCTTTTGCATAGGATAGGAGGACATTAGTTGTGAAAGGAAGGGTGTTGCACTTGATTGGCATTGTGCTAGTTTGGATGAGTTAGTAGGTCCATGAGTGTTGTGCTTACACATGGGAACCATCCTAAATAAAGGATGTTTCCAAGATTGTGGTGGAGATCTACTCACATTATCATTTTTGTGTATGTTCATAACACAAGTGACATTCTTTTGTTAATGTTGTGGTGCTAAACCTTCCTATGTTGCTCGTTGTGACATGTGATAAATGTGAGTATGAGAATATTGAGGATATGATGCAGGGTCAGAGGTGTGAGTGGTGATCTCATGGAAGATGTTTTGGGTTGATGATATTTGGGAGAGTGATAGTAGTGATTTGAAGTAGAGGACGTAGAACTAGTCGAGGAAACAGATTGTTGAATGTAGCATCTAGTAGGGTCCGATTAACAATAGGGGTAGTGTTGGTTTGATGATGGCCTTCCCCACGATTGTGGATTTCACCACCACAATTGATGATATTGTTGAGGCTGGTAATAAGTCCCACTAGGATAGTATTGTTGGTTGTAGGACTATCTATGATTACCTTATGAAAAAGGTAATTTCCTAGGCATTTGCTTTTGTATGAACTTGGGATTCAATGCAAAAGCCCAATACTCATGTAGATGTACCATGACAAGGCAATAGCCCTTTGGATGATCATATAGGTAGATGTCACATCCATCATCTTCTTCAATGGTTGAGTCTATAGCCTCTTCTTCTACAATCATTTTCCATTTTTATCAATTAATGCGCTTACCTATCGTTTGGTTCTTTTTCCTCCTTTTGTTGTGATCACTTGATTTGCTTTACATTACTGATGAGACGTGATATCGCATGAGTTGCGATATCGCGTACGTGATATCGCAGTTCGCTGCCAAATTTATAAATAAGAGGCGGCACTCCCCTCATTTGTCATCCTAGGCTAGAAGTAGCGAAGCTCTGCCAGTTTGATCAGTCTAGAGATAGAATTTTTCCATGTGCCTGTAGTAGGAGTCCCCAAGTAAACGAATCTTTATTCGAGCAGCTTTGTACCTGAACGCAAGTTGTGTACGGCAATAAAGATGAGCTTTGTGGATAAACCTTGCAGTGCATGCAATAGGTTTATTTAATGTTATTTATTATTTTCCTAGTAACGCGGCATGAGTACGACTTGGTTACGAGCATTGACGAATGTGTACGGCTAACTAAGGAATCGGCTACTCATCGCGATTAGATTCTCTCACCCTTATTTCCTAGAACGTGGGATGAGTACAACTTGATTACGAGCATCTACGGATGTGTACGGCTAGTCAAGGAATCAGCTGCTCATCACACTTAGGCTAGTTAGGTGCCTCAGTACGACCACTTCGAGCACATGCGTTACGTGTGGTGATCCCAGTAACGATTAGCGTTTGGTAGCCACAGTTGCATAGTTCAGGGTGTGTACGGTAAGTGGGAATGGATGCTGATGCTAGTTAATTTAGACTTAGGACATTAGTTAGAGTTAGCTAGTTTTCTCAACCCTTTGCTCTTAGCATAGAAGACATAAAACCAGAAAAGACCAAAAAAATCATATACCTCGGACTTACTTAACCATACACCGTGACAACAACAAGTAAGTCTAGGAAGACAACAAATGATTAACCCCAAGTGTTCCATGGGGCATTTAGGCATTTAGTCTACGGAGTTCGACTGGATCATTTTGTCATTAAGTAGAATGAGTACAACTAATTGTGAGTGCTTAAGCATAATTACTTAGTAACCTAGTAGTGTTATTATTTGGTATGCCTAGTAACAATATGCTTGGTAATCCCAACGGTAGTTATGCAAAGTCCAATGTGTGTACATAAGGTTAGGAATGGATACTCATCACACGTAGGCTAGTTTAGACTTTACTTTCCATTGTTAATTAGTTTAAATCATTGGTTTGCTTATTATCATTAGGAGTAGCATAAGGTTGAAACAACATCAAGAATCATATGCCTCACTTTGGACTAAACCATATGTGACAAAGCTACCACTAGTTCAAGTGGGAAGATAGTGAACTGTAATCAAGGCATAACAATCTAGATGCCACAACTAGTCCCATCCATGAAATTTGACCAGATTGTGCATGAACACTTATGATTCATATTGTTGGACATAAGGGATACCTTGCCACTCATCAATTATGTTCGTGTTATGTGTGAGATCATATGTATATGTGTTGCTTAAAGCATGCATAGGACAAATAGTTGATGTAGGTTGTCCTATACCTTATTCTTCTCCTCCAATGTAGCACTTGTTGATCATCTAGCAAGGAAAGTGTGAAGGCCTCCTACTCAGTTTTATATTGACTTTACTTAGTTATAGATGAAAGTCACAAAGATCCAAGCAAGCACTGAGAAAGAGCAGAGAAAAGGAAAATATTCAAGGATTGGTTGATATATATTTCCTTGTATAGTATTGTGGATTGTTCATATTTGTAAACCCTCACTGTACTCTTATGTATATGGTGATGTTTATGTTTTCTATCCTATGAAAGTAGTATACATTTTTGGTGTATGTAAAAATATATAATTTTTTAAAATTAAAATGTATGCTTTGTCTTTGGGTTGGCATGGATTTTTTTGTAGTTTGACCTTCCATGATATATATACACCGAGTGATTTATTATTAATGTATTTTCATATACCATTGGTTTCATAGTTTATCATGCTTTTGTTATGTTATTACTAGTGATCCTAGGCATGACTTCATCTTAGCTAGGTGTGGTAGAATGGGGTGTTACACCAACCCACACCAAACACACACATCCCCACCCCTCTACTGCCTCGCCCTGATAATTATAAAAAAAATTAAGTACATCATATTTCATTAAAAATAAAGAAGGAGATGGGTGGAGTGTCAAACCTCAAAAAAATGAATAATATAAGATAATAAGCTAACTACCTAAACCACTTGATGAGTGGTGGAGCAATCCAACACCCAACTATACAAGTCACAGGTGTTCACACATGACTAGATTGTAATCCATGGATGAGGCAATGTAATTATGCTAGCAATTGGTTTAAGTTCAAGACTATTGTCTTCCCACATGGAGCTAGTGAAGTTTATGTGTATGGTATAGCTCACTATGAGGTATATGATATCTAATGTTGGTAGGCCATTGTTACTCCTAGCAAACATAATGAGAATGAAAGTAGTTTCTACCTCTAAGTAAAAGAGGTAAATGAATCTAGTCTAGCCTATGGCAATGAGCATCCATTCCTGATCTTCCGTACACACCTTGGGCTTTGTGTAACTACTACTAGGATACCAAGTGTACCACTACTAGGCATACCAAGTGATATCACTACTAGGTGACCAAGCAATTAGACTTAAGTGCTTGATATCATTTGTACTTATTCTGCTTAATATCAATAGTAATAGTAAAGTGCATGAAATAGTGTAACATTAATTAGGAAAATAGTAACATTATTCTAAGTAAAACAAGAAACTAGGAGAATAATGCAATAGTATGAAATAGCTTGATCTTTATTATCAATCACACATGTGCCCAAGTACAAGATGTTCAAATGAAGACTCTATTCACTAAGTCACACTACACTATGAGCATTCACACTTCTAAGTACTAGATCATGAAAATAAACTAAAAGAGTTCTATTACTATGGAACGAAAACTTATGTGGACCCATGCACCAAAGTTTTGTATTTATAGGTTACACACATCTCATGATATTAGATCTACAATATTGTAGCTTGTGCAACAATATCAGATATATGACATCGTAGATACGATATTGTAGTTAAAGAAAAATTGACTTTATCACCACCTATCATTACCATTGGCTTATTTATGTAAACTATTAATTTAAAATACAATGAGGTGTTAGCCTTGTGGTAAGGGTCTTAACTTAATAACCCTAAGTCCTAGGTTCAATTCTACTAGGTAGCACTAAGATATAAATTTTAAAAAATTCTATAAAAGATATTTTGAAATTAGTCTAATAGATCCAAGGATTTTTGATAAAACCAATTTTTGTAATCATGTGATATTGTATCTACAATATCATAGCTACAATGTCGTAGCCCATCCTTCATCATCATTAATGTGATGTCTCAAGATCTGTGCAACCCATAAATACTAGTAGTTGGACACACAATTGACAACTTTTCATTCCAACCCTTACCTAAACTATTGCAGTTTTGTATCTTAGGTAGCAATAGAGTGAATGCCTGCAATGTAATGTTAAGTAGTTGTGTGGCATCTTTATTCGAGTGAATTGTACTTGGACATAGTTCATGATTGGCAATAACGATCAAAATTAATTTTCATCATTAGAAGCATTAAGAGCCTTACAACATGAACCAATCATTTAACTCACTAAGATTTAAACCATATACTTGAACTTCACTAACTTAAAGTGGGAAGACAACGAACTCAAACTTAACCTCAATTATTAGCATAATTGCATTGTCCATCCACAAATTACAATCTAGTCACGCATAGACACTTATGACTTGTATGGTAGATTATTGGGATACCTCCACTACTCATCATTGGCATCGTTGTTAGGGATGTGTCAATGTGTGCTAAGTAATTGATCCTATAAAGTTAGTTGTATTAAGAACCAAAAATTCTATCCCTATACCTTTAATCAATCTTAATAACACACATATAACTACGTGTCAAACATACAATATGATTTCAACACTTAAGAAGAAATTATCACTCACTAAAGAACCACAAAAGGATAATGATAGAATACATGATGATGATGAATAGAGTGTGCCAATGCAAACATGAATCTCATATGCTCATATTGATCATTATCATCCTAACTTTACATTCATCCTTCATCAAGATGAGTAAATGAGATGGAGAGACTTTTAGGGCAACATTATTTTACCTTCAGAGAATTCAACACCAACCATGCTTCAAGCAGCATTAACAAGAATGAATCCAAGCTATGCACAAGAGGAGTATCATGTGACCAAACACATGACCAAACCATACCAACCCATAGAGGTAGAACTACAAAGAGATGTTGCTATGGAGACAAAGCATAAGCATAACAAGGAAAACAAAGTCAATCCTAATGTTTTCCAAGCAGAAATTAATAATGATGCATTCTTAGAAGAAAAAATCCACCATGATCATGAAGCTCATTGACAAATACCTATTATTCATCTGGAAGAACCTACCAAATTATAACTGCATTTAATAGTTGCAGATACCCTAAGGAGAGAAGCAAAAGACTTTAAACATAGGTAGAAATCAAGGCCTAAAGCTCCTATAGAATCACAAAGAAATTAATTCCAAAGTTACAGAAGGAGGGCTAGCTAGCATCATTTTCCAACTACTTCATGTTCCTCCTCATGATCCTTGGTAGATTCTAATGAAAAGGAATTAAGATTCAGAGATCATGACAAGGAGAGACATCAAGCTCATGAAAGGCATGAGTATTGTCAAAGCTATCTTGATGAAGAAGATGTTGAATATGAACTACAAAGACACTGGAATCGGCTAGAAGAGAGAGAGCAATGTGAGTATTAAAGGGGACATCATACAATAGAGCATATGAACCCAATGACCATGAAGAGCTTCCATTGGCCACTCATAGCATGATCAACATTAGGAAAGCAGTATATATTCCAACCAGGCATGTGAGGAATACTCACATCAAGCAACTATATATGAATAATATTTCTAAATTTGAAGGTGCATACAATGTAGATCCATAACATCACCTTCAAGAATTCAATGATGCCAACATCTTTCAAAATATTGAAAATGATTAGCAAAAGCTCAAGTTGTTTCCTATGACACTCATCAAAGAGGCCAAGAACTAGTACAGATCATTGAAACTAGAGTCAATTAGGAGATGGAGTACCATGCTTGAAATCTTCAATGATAAATATCAAACCTACTCAAGGTTATCTAATCTTAGAAAGAAAAGCCAATAATGGAAGCAAGGGACACATGAATCCCTTGAGGTAATAATGGACAACTACTACTGTCTTTTACATAGATGCCCAAGCCATGGATTCTCACAAAGGGAACAACTTAAGCACATTTTTGATGTGTTAAGGAACAAAACCAAAGAAACCCTTGGGATCTATGCCCAAGGAAGACTATTAGAGATGACCATCCATCAAATTGAAAGGTTAATAGACCATGTGGCAAAGGAGGAAGACAAGTTGAAAAAGAGAGCATTAGCTAAGTAATGTAATTGAAATCCATCTATTAGAAAACAAGATGTATGAATGTATGATAGGAAAGAGAAAGAAATCTTAGAAGATGTGATCTAGAAGAAAACTCTACCAATTTAAAAATATGTCAATGATATAGCAGTTAAGTTAGAAAAGATGTGGGACTTAGTGGATAAAAAAATTGTTACAACTCTGAATATTGTAAAAGAAAGAACTAAATAGGCCTTCAAGAAAGGCAAGGATAAAAAGAAGAAAAGAGACTATGGATGAGAAAACTTCAAATAGAAAGGAAAAGCTACTTCAGTGGAAGAATGTACTGACTTAAGCTCATAAGATGAGAAAGGATGCAAGGTGTGCTAATATAAACATCCTAAGGGATGTTGTCTTGTCATGGCCCACTTGCAAGAGTTTGGGGCACATGCACTTAACCCAAGATTTATCAAAAAGTAGATGCCACGATAGTTACCTTACCCTCAAGGTAATCTCAAATAGCCATTCCGACTACCTTACTACCCAAGTGAAGCTTACCCCCAACCATATGAGCAGTACTAGTAGCAATGGCAACAATCACAAGTGTGGGCAATGCCTCCATTGAGATAATCCATAAAGGCAACCAGACCCTTATGGATATTATGTGTAGCATCCAATGTCTCTAGGGAATGCTTTAGTTCATACTTCTCAATATTATCCACCTAAGTACTATAGACCTGCCACTTCTAGGATGGATTCCAATTCATACGTACATCCATCGACGACTAGTATATTAAATCAACCTTCCAATCCTCTACCACCAGTGCCACCACTAGCAATGCAAGGAGAGATACCATCATATCCATTGCAAAAGAATGATGCTAGGGAACTAAATACAAATGGAGGATCATACCAGCAATACTAAAGGCAAATCTAAGAAATGTCCTTTCTTTAGAAAAAGTCTAGAAAGAGTTGGCAAAGTTAGGACTTCATTGAATCTTGTTCCTTATATGACAAATCCTTTTACAAACACTATGCTTTCGCAATAACCAAATAAAAAACTTAAAACTGTCATGCTAATAGATATAGTATCAGATAAGATAATGGTAGGGACACTTTCTAAGAAAAGAATTAATCTAGGAATTCCTCTAATTTATTTACAAGTAGTTGGAAATTCACCATGCAAGGCTCTACTGGATTTAGGTTTTGGAGTAAATTTGATATCTTAAGAAACATACAAGGCATGAAACCTACCATCCTTAAAGAAGTTCAACATAAAGTTAGATCAATTTGTCACCATTCCTTTGGGATAGATAGAAGATGTGGTGACCACCATTGGGGGATGGTCTTATCTACTAGATTTCCTAGTGATTGATGTAAAGAATGATAATAGGGAATTTTCTATCATTATGGGAAGAGCATGGTTTATCATAATAGATGCTAAGTTAGGAATGAAATATTTATCTGTGAAAATCTCTAAGGAAGATGAGCAAGGAGTCATACATACACAAGGAATTCCATGCATCACTAATGATAACAAAGGGTGAAGTTGCAGACCAAAACTTCATAATGTTAACATAATCCTTACACCAATCCATAATAGACTTGAAAAACAATTATGTGAAAAAAACGAAACATGAGTCCCCAAACCAAATGACATATAATGGCTAGAAACTAAGATCATAAAACTAGCCAAAACATGCATGGAAATGTTTAACTCACTTATTAACTCCTACCCTAAGAAAATGATCTAAACTGAGAACTCACAAAAGGATATCATAAATTGTAATCATACACCAACAGATAATGGAAATGAAGGCTTAAAATTTGAATTTAAGAATAAATGAGAAAATATAGTTGGACCTTTTGAGAGGGAAACACCATCCAGTCCAATGGGATATATATCCTTAGATGATTAGAATTTGATTACCATTAAGATTACATGGGATAATAATCAAAAAACTAAATTACTAAAGATGGTAAATGAGAAACCTAGAGTGTATCCATTTTCTAAACACTTGTCCATGAGTTCAATCATGGGGGAGATACCTTATCTTGATTCAGGAATTAATAAGTGATTTTTAATTTTTTTAATTTTCTAACTTTGTGATTTTTAATTTTTGTTATACTTTGTACTTTTTTATTATCTTTTTCACATTCTTTGATATCTCTTCATTCTTTTAAACTTTTTTATTTCTTAAAAATTTGCTATTCTTTAATATTTTTCAAATTCTTCCTCTATTTTTCCATTTTTATATGATCTTTATTACTTGATTTGTACATTTTTTTGTAAATTTTCCAATAAAATGCTTGAAATAAAGTAAGATGTAGTTTCCATAAGGTGAAGATTACCCTATATTATCAACTCATAAAGGAATAATTACCTATATAGTGAGACCATGACACCCATCCACCTACTCCAACAATAAGAGGTTCTTATCATGGCCATAATTATATTCTTCTTAGAATAAAACTAAGAATAAGCCTATGATCATTATGCCTAGATATATGAGTAAAGAACCAAGTGGGAATGACAAGGGTGTGACATCAAGGGGACTTGTGGATCCTATTGTCAAAGATGTGTTACTCTCTTAAGTTCAAATGAACAATGGAAGTAAGATTATAATAAGTGCTACCTTACCACATCATTGGAAAGACATGTTACTTATGTCTGAAGGTATTCATCTAGTAAGGTTGATACAGTAAAAATAAAATAAAAGCATAGAACAAAATTTCTAGGGGTCTCACTAGAAAGACATGTTACCCATGCCTGAAGGTAGGAAACTTCTCAGAAATCTAAAAACATAAAAAAATGTGCTATTAATAAACTTGTTCCTTAAATAGCATTGCCAAGTGATAGTCTTATGGTTGTGAGCACTAGTGATAAAACAATGTGATGTCATTGGAAAGTGGTTTGAAGTTGGTTTGAATCTTGGTTAGAATGGCTAGTGATTGCCTTAACCACACCCCACATACAAGAATTCATTATGCCTATGATAATACACCTCACATCTTGGCTTATGTAGGTCCTTCAACATTCTATTTCATCTCATTGTATATTTAATCATAAATTTATAATTTTGTATAATATAGTGTTATTTTCCCAATCTGGTGATATTAACATGTGTGTTTTGCTAGATAGGTATGTCTTACATTCAACTCCTTGAGTGCCTACAGACACTTTTATGCATGGTTATACAAGGGCACTAAGGGTTGAAGCCTGCTTTGGGGAGGAACCACTTATATAATTGTTGTATCTCATACTTGACAAGCAATTGCACATCATCTTATGCCTTCCAATATGATTAATCTTCAAAAAACACTTCCCATACCATCTTATATCTTTTCCATCACCTAAGAACCTTCAATCCATCTCATACAAACTCCATAAACTTTTGTTGCCTAAAATTCATTCCTTAAGACTTTTGAATGCTAAATTTTTGAATTCTAAGCATCATCTATGATCCATGACCATTTAGATAGTCTTTATGTCTTCCAGATCATCCAATTAAATCACTTTTTCATGAAAAATTATCAAAATTTTGAAAGTTTACCGCAATGATGTTGTAGTTACGATATTGTAGCTATGATGTCACATCTATGATGTTATGCAAAAAAAATAGTATATATATGCACCAAGAGTAGCAAAAATTTTTCATTCTACCATTTTGCAACAAGAGGAATTTTTGTTATTTTTTTAAGCTTTGGCAACCTAACTCTCTGAAGCAATAACTTCCTCACTGTAGCTCTAAGTTCCGTGATTCTTGAGTCTTGTTGATCCTGGAGCACTTAACTTAGTTGTGGGAGGGCTTATTGTGTGCACATCTAAAAATTTGAGCCAAAAATTTCTAATGCTTAGAAGACATTATAAAGGGTAAGTATACAAAAATAATAAGATCAACAAGGTTACCTAAATAAATCCAAGCCAAGGCACTTAATTAATTCTCATAACTAACCAAACTAACCATTTAAGGACATGAGAAACAAAGAAATGATAATTGTGGAAGGCCATAACAATTAAAGATGTAACACTTAGGGGGTTTCTTTTTGAAATTTTTCTAACTCTATAATCATAATGAAGAACATAACTAATATAAAACAATATGAGCTTAATCTAACCAAGAGTACAAGAAGGATTATGAACTGTTATGAACCAATTTAAACACTTTGGTAATCTTAAACTCTTGATGATTGTAAATGGTCCCAAAGAGACCTAGAGCATAAGGACCTTCACAGCCAAGGAGTAAGAGACCAAGAGACTATGGAAGAGGCCAATCAAGAGAACAAACTCCACAAGCCAAAAACATAGAGTAGCAGGCTTAATTATTCACTATCCATTAACAAACTCCTGCTATTGAACATTTAGCACAAGTAGAGGCAAAAGCACCACCTATATCTAAATAGGGATAGCACCTCATGTTGTCCAATGAATGCCTCCAAGCCATATAAAAAAAGTCTATCATGTCTACATTCATCATGGAATTGAACTTTGGTACATTCATGAAGTTTCCTTTGGAGGCTATGAAGATGTAACTTTAAGCATCTCCCCTATGGCCAACATTGTCCAAGAGTGATGAATGGCACTTAGGAGAAACTTATCAATTTTGGAAGAATAAACAAGTTGATGCTACAGTAAAGATAAAAGAGGTGTCAGTGTCTTACTCAGTGAAAGCAATTGCCAAAATCTTAAACATCCCAAATGAAGGGACTAATGTGGCACAAATTTCAACTAGGTGAGATATAAATGCAAAGAAGTTGTGGTTACAAATAGCTTATGGAAAAGAAGATAAAGATGATAGTGAGCTCTCAGTAGAATAAAAGATCTATTTCAAGATTGGGACATATCATTTATTTCCAACCAAGAGGCTAAATTCCATTTCAACATATGCAGCTCAAGGAAGTGAAAATTTGAAGGGGAAATTCAATGCCAACATCACCCATTTTCTCTTCCTAGAAATTCGAGGATAGTTCAAGGAGACGATGGTAGGGAAGCTAACACTACCATTTCCCTACCTAATAAGGAAGTTGTGTAAACAAGTAGGAATTTTGGGTTATACTAACAATGTTCCATGAAAATCCTAGAATGCTTCCTATGAAGAAATGTTTAAATTGGTGCCACTTAAGAAGGATAAGATATAGAAGCTAGCAGGCACCAAGGGAGCCTCAAGATCAACTCATGTTAGTAACATTTCAACTACTAGTTAGCAATAACAAGCAGAACCCAAAAGATCAATAAGAGTAGCAAGCTCCACCACCATTGCCATAAGATTACAACCATCAATCAGCCATCTATGTCAAATCGCAAAAACCATCAACTAGGGAGTAAGGGAGGGCTTCAATCTTTATAGAATAAGAGAGCTTTGTTAGATCCACAATTTTCATAGATCCTGCAAGTGGGAAAGTATCACTATAGATAAGAGGAGAGGAAGACTAGTTTCAACAGATTTCAAGGAATGCTACATCATTCCACGTGGTGCTTTAAATTAGATAAGGTGTCATGGTTATGGTTAAGAAACATCAAGATGTAGTAGGAGTAATTGAAGTCATTACTAACCACATCAAAGAATCCTTCAATGTCCTTGTTGTACCTCTAGTTGATATTTCTAGAGCAAGAGATGTTCAAATGTTCACCAGTACCTTAATCACTCCTGTTGAGCATGAATATGTGCTAGAAAGACTACTATAGATAGGCTAGGTCATGTAGAATCTTTTCAATATCCCTAGTGATATCATTGTAGTGCAGTTTGATCTAATTGCCACTAAAGAAAAACTAGTCATTGTTGAAACAAGGGTAGAGCACGTAGAAAATAAGGTGCAAAGGTTACAAGAAGAATTAGTAGCCCTAAGAGATAAAAGAAGAGACCTTGCAAAATTCATGGCTCCAAATCATTGTAATTGACTTAGAATGGATTAGGTGAGGCAACTCATTTCCCACAACATTAAGGTGGAGATGGAAAGAGAGAAGGTTGTGTGGAATGTCTTAGTTGTAGAAGCCCAAACATATGCACATGCCAAAGCTCTCATAACACTAGAGAAAGAGAATAAAAAGCTAACTACAAATAATGCTCAATTGATTAATGTAGAAAAAAAAAGAATGTTCTTGAAGAAATAATCCATCAATTCTGAGAACAACTCCTCAGAGTCAACTAGGACATCAATAAATTGGCCAAAGAAAATAGAACCCTATCAATGGAAGAGGTTTATGCTATTCAACAAAAGTATGCAACTGAAATAAGCATGTGGCAAAATAAGGCCAAAAGATATGAGAAGCTCAATGAACACTTTAGAGATCAGGTGGACATGTACAAAAAAATCAATGAGAAAGAAATCTAGATGGTAAAGACTAGAATCAACTCAATCTTTGCTCAGGATCCAAACTGGTAGTCCATCTTGGATAGCCTCACTCATGTCCACCAAGTTGAAGTAAAGAATAAGGACCTACAAATAGAAGATTTGGCAGAGTACATGGGATTTTCAAACATACAATATGCTAATTTGGCCATGTTAATAATAGGCAAGCCAAGAAATGAGGTCAAATAGTAGGTAGCTACTATGTATGCACTGTACAAGAAGGAGTTTGTTGATTAAAAGGATGCCTTACATAAACTACATGTTGCAAACTCGAAGCTCAGGATTGTCAAAGCTAGCTACCAAGGACAAAAAGATGTAGCATCAAACTTGGCACATTGTATTCACATTATCAAGAACTAAGAAAGGTGGCTAGGGCTTTTGAGGAAGAAAGACGATAGTTTTTGACATGGTACATGAAAGCAAACAAGATGTTCTTGTAGCTATCATGCCTATGGGATGTATCGACTCCATCAAACATCAACCAATCATCATGGATGATACATGATTCTATGACAAAGGAAAAAAGGCTTCAGGTGCTCCTAAACCGTTACCAATTCCAAAAGCCTAATGATAAAGGGAAGAAGCCAATGAAAGAGCCTCCACTGCTAGAACATAAGGCTACATTGAGCTACTTTAGTCTTGTTCTATTTTTTTTTGTTTTATCATGTTTATTGTATCATTTTGTAAACACACCAATGTAGCATTCATAGAGTCATGTAAATATTTAGTCATGTCAAGATAAGTCTACCTCCCAATTTTGTAAGGGACTCTATCCTCATTTTGTTTTAACTCAAGGAAAAGTTTCAAGTTAGTCATGGGGGTATGATAAAACCAATTTTTATAATCATGTAATATCATATCAACAATATTGTAGCTATGATGTCATAGCCCATCCCATGTCATCATTGATGTGATGTCTTAGGATTTGTGTAGCCCTATAAATACTAGCACTTGGGTGCATAATCGACAAATTTTCATTCCAATCCTTAGCTGAACTTTTGCAGTTTTGTTTTGTAGTTAGTAATAGAATGAATGCCCATAGTGTGATGTTGAGCAGTTATGCAATGTCTTTATTCGAGTGAAATATACTTGGACATAGTTTATGACCAGCAAAAAGATAGAGATTGCTTTTTGTCATTGCAACATCCACTTATTTTTCTTTATGTTTACTTATAATAATTTTCTTGCTTTCCTAGTTAATCATTTAACTTTCAAGTACTTTACTTTACATGTTATTGGTAAGTGGAATGGATACGATTGATTTCAAGCACTAAGTGTAGTTATCTGATAATCCAGTAGTGGTGTTGCTTGATTCACTCAATAGTAATACCACTTGGTAATCATAATGATAACTACATGAGTCCAAGGCATGTACGATAGACCAAGATCAGATATCCATTACATTAGGTGAAGTTATATTTATGTTTTCTTAGTTAACTAGACTTAGAATTTTATCTTCAACTATGTTTACCATTATGAGAATTAAGAGCCTTACAACATTAACCAATCATATGCCTCACTAAGAGTTAAACCATACACTCGAACTTCACTAACTTGAAGTAGGAAGATAGCGATCTTGAACTTAACCTCAATTACTAGCATAATTACATTANCCCAACCAATGTCCTCTCCTTCTTTTTAGACTCTCTTCATTGTTGCATACTAATAATGGTATTTTGAAATTGAAACTAACACCAAAACTAAAATTTTTACTTATGTACATTAAAACCTAATGAGTAATGGAGGTATCTCAACACCCTACCATACAAGTCATGAGTGTTTGTGCATGACTAGATCATAATACATCGATGGATAATGTAATTATGCTAGTAATTAANGGTTAGGGTAGTGGGGGATGGAGTGGGGAAGGGGTGTTGGACCCCAAAAGAATGAATGATAATATTAAAAATATCATAGGACATTATATCATTGAAAAGAGAGTCTAAGAAAAAGCTTAATGGTTCTGGGGATGCCTTTTCAAGTTTTCATCTTTACAACTAATCTTGAAAAACCCTCCTCTCTAAACTAGAAAAAGGATTAAGCCTTACTCTTATTCAGAAGCACTCTCGTGGGTTTTCACTTCTTACTAAAAGATTTGTTATAAGACCCTAGTCTAAAGAAAAATCCTAATGATCAATAACAAAAAAGCTTTAAAAAAACACAAAGAAAGACACACATTTTTAGAAATGTGCTTATGGGTTTTCATCACTATAACCAATCTTAGAAAAGATCCCTCAATACAACTAGGTATTTATGGCTTGAGGAAAGGAAGTTAGAACTCAAAAGAATAACTATAAGTACATCCCAAGGCATATAGCCAATGTGATAATTTAGAAAAATTATAGAGGAATAAAATAATACTTTAATTATGACTCAAACTAAAAACCTCTTTCCTAACAAAACAATGAGCTAACCACTTGAGACACCTATCACTAGTTATGAGTGACAAGGTATCCCTACACTCAACCATATGAATACAAGTGTGTATGTGCGATCCAATCAAACTTTGTGGATGGACTAGTTGTGGCACCTAGAAAGTTATATGTTGATTGTAGTTCGCTATCTTCCCACCTGGACTAGTAGTAGCTTTATCATGTATGGTTTAGTCCAAAGTGAGGCATATGATGTTGTCCTAATTCTACATTACTCTTGATAACAGAAAAGATAAATTGATTAAACTAATAATGGAAGAAAAACCTAAATTAGCCTATGGCAATGATATTCATCCTTAACCATCTGTAAACATCTTGGACTTCATGGGATTACTACTGGGCGTGCCAAGTATTCACACTTATATACTCATGATTAATACGTATACATTCTGCTTAATGACAAGAAAAGTAAATAACAATAAATCAACTATTAACTAAAGAAGGCATTAAATAATTAAAATAATGAAATTAATCTAAGTGAATGCTATAGTGATAAAAGTAATATTGATCTTTATTGTTGGTCATGTATGTGTCCAAGTATGTCACACTCAAACAAAGGTGTTGTATAATTACCATGGGAGGACCATGCATAGTTCATGTTAATGTCTCAATGCCTGTATGGTTTGCTTTGACATACCATGCAGCAAATTGCTGTCATTCCTCCTCATAGGCTTTGGGTTTATTTCATAATTCCTAGTAATTTGTTAGCCATCAAGCCAAGTTTGCTGCTACATCTTTTTGATCATGGTATCTTGCTTTAACCACTTCTAATTCAGAGTTTACAACTTCTAATTTTTGCAATGTTTTCTTATGTTCAGCAAACTATGTTTCATACTTAGCATAAATGGTAACTACCTGTTTCTCAAGCTCAATGCTCAGGTGTCTACTGTTAACATGGCCAAGTTGCCATATCATAGATATACCAACTCCATGTACTTTGTTAAGTCCTAAATTTGTAGGTCTGAGCTTTTCAGTTTTGCTTGATGGATGAAGGCATATGTATCCAGTATGACTCGTCGGTCAGTATGTTGAGCACTGAAAGAGTTAATGTGAGCCTTAGCCATACAAATCTCCTTTTTGATGATTTCCTTATACATCCCCACCTAATCATAGAAGTGCTCTTTTAAATTCTTGTGCTTCTTGGCCTTATTTTGCCACACACTTATCTCTATTGCTATCTTTTGATGAATGGCACAGACCTCCTCCATGGAGAGGGTTCTATTCTCCCTGGCCAAACGATTCATATCTTGGTTTACCCAAACTAATTGTTCTTGCATTTTTTGAAAAATTTCTTTGAAAAAATTCTTCTATTTCTCAACCATCATCAATCGAAGATTTTCAGGAGCAAGTTGTTTATTCTCCTCTTGTAAGGCCTTGAGAGCTTTAGCATGTATATACATTTGAGCTTGTGCCTTTGAAGCATCCCAATTAGCTTGTTCTTTCTCCCTTGTCGCCTTTCTATTTTCTTCCAATAATTTATTTAGTTTCTTAATTCTAAAAACATCCAATTGGTTAGCTACAATAAATTGGAAAGGATCCCTTTGTTTAGCTTGTAGGGTGATGAGCTTTTCTTGTAGTCTTTGCAACTCTGCTTCCACATGCTTAGCCTTAACTTTAGTCATGACCAATTTTCCTTTAGTTCAAATGAGATTTGATTGTGCTACTATGACATATTGGGGAATGTCAAACAAGGAAGTCATGAGTTGTCCTATTTGCAGCAAGTGATCCAAAACATCTTCATGTTCTGCAGGAGCCATTGAGAAACTAGCAAAAACTTGAGCATCATGTGCTCTTATGAAATCTACCAATAGCACAACAAGGATATTAAAAGATTCTTTAATGTAGTTTGTGAACACCTCTACTATTCTTGCCACATCTTAGTGCTACATGACCACAACCGTGGCACCTTCACCAGTTTCTAATCTGACTTGGAAGGATGCAGCATTTCTAGAGATTTGCTAAGACCATTGGGACTCTCCTCTTGAAATCAATGAAATGTGTCCACTTGTAGGGCTAGCCAAAATAGTGGGTTGCATGACATCTACAATGACCCTGAATAAATTTTTGGCATCACAACTTTCCCAACTAATCGTCTCAGTGATTTCTTAGAGGTGACTGATGAATAGTCAATAGTCTTGTTGCAGTAATGGCAATTGTTGGACTTGCTAGCTTATGGGTTATGTGTTGGGCCCTGCTTCCTATTGTTGGCTGGGCCCTACCATTTGAGGCATAGTGGGCCCAGCCATTCGCTCTCCCTCTTGCTCTAATTGATCACCAACGTCTTTCCTTGGTGCTGGTGGTTTGAGTAGTTTAGCATACAAAGCATTTTGGGCTTTTCTAGGAACATCATTCATATAGCCCAAGATTCTAGCATGTCTGCATCGCTTCCTAATGAGACAAGGAAAAGGCAAGGCAAACTTTCATGTCTTTCTTTCTTCAAATCATCTTAATATTTCCATCAGATATAAATGGGGCAGATTTGCATTAAATTTTCCCATTAAAATTTCACTGCCTTGCGCCGCATAAATAGATAATCTATTTAAACCTTTAGTGGGGAAAATGTGATAAGTGCCAATCTTAAAGTGAATTCTCTCTTCTAGGGTCAATCATCCATAAAATTTATTTATTTTTCATAAGCCCATTTCAACCATAATTTTCTTGTATCTGTGTCTAAGTGAGTGAACAAATGAGCAACTTTTGGTCCTTCATTTGGAATCAAATCTCCACCACACATCAACTTGATGCGAACCTACAAAATCTTTAGCTGACTACATCGCACAGCATTCTCTCAGATCTCAACTTCCAATAGTGCACCTTCTTTCTTTTGCGCTTCTCTATGAAGGAGTTTCTGGAACAAAGGGGAACCTTCCAACCAAAGGTTCAGTAGGCTGGGATAGAACCAACTGGGCAGCTACCAATTGTGAGGGAGTCAGACACCTAATCAAGAGACTGTGTTGAAGCACATAAAGCACATGGATAGCAGAATGAAACAATTATGTGTGATACATGAGATATAAGCCCAGAAAGATCAAAGCCAAACAAGATAGCACACCAACACCAAGCATAATCTCCATTAGTATAGGCATAAAGTAGACAAAGCAGACATCAAATGACTCACAAGTAGACTCTTCTCTCAACTCTCACTCTTACACTCTTACACTCACTCTTACCTTTTAACAAGAGAACACACATCTATTTATAGGACTCTAGAGTCCTAAGGCTTCCTTGACAAGATTTATTTACCACGATCTTATCTATTCAGGATAAGAGAGGGTTAATTTGCAATACAAGCCATGCCGATGACTCATATCCTTATCTACAACGACTTTAGCAAGGCGTATAAGCCACGCCTAGATAGCTTTAAGGATGGCTCGGTGAACCGAGAAAATATTGCCATATGCCTTTGTGTAATCATGACATTTTTTGATTATTTTTGATAACTCAGTGAGGATGCCGGCTAGAGTGGAGGATACATCATCTGGATCAGGTTGCTAAAGCACCTTTGTCAGAATCCTTTCATTTTCGTACCATGTCATCTCTTGGTACAGATTAATTCACTGAAAGGATGAGCACAACTTTTCTTCCCAAGTGTGTGACTGAAGTAACTCCGTGAGGTATCTACGAGCATTATCATTAGCAAAAAGAGGACATCTGATGAAGAGAAAATTGTCCAATACTTCCATTAATGCCAAATGCTGCAAA
The DNA here is from genome assembly GCA_015680685.1 of Gnetum montanum. Lineage (NCBI taxonomy): Eukaryota > Viridiplantae > Streptophyta > Gnetopsida > Gnetales > Gnetaceae > Gnetum > Gnetum montanum. The sequence continues at coordinate 26,811 of MNCI01012409.1, read as the reverse complement.
ATTCTAGCTTCCAAGTGACTCCATCGTAAATTATTGATGACGCAATTAATTCGGCCCACCATGGTTATGAAAAAATCGAGCATTGGATATTGCTTCATGATGCTCATGGAGGACTCCTATGGAAACATTGTTGTAATCTGGTAACACCATTTCACATGGTCTTCTAAGCTCTGTAGAGGCCATGATCTCCATTCTTCTACATCTTGAAATGGGTTTTGTGAACTGCTACTAGATTTTGGCTATAACATCTTTACCTATGGCTTCAATTTCCTAGTCAATGCATCTGGTAGGCTGTTGACTTGGCTTGGAATGTGCTCAGTTGAAAACTGATACTATGCCAAGATGAATTTCCACCAAGCAAATCACTGTAGCTTTGGTGAAAGAGTGATTCTTCATTTGAGCAAGGTTGCTAGATTGGAAGAATCTGTTCTCAGAATGAAGGATTCAGAAATTAAATGAATATGAAATTTTTCCAAACCTCAAATTGCTACCAAAATTTCTATTTCTGCAGGCCAATAGTTCAATTCATTTTTCTAAAAAATGTTAGATACGTAAACACAAACTTCTTCAGTTTCTCTAGTATTGCTGGCGCATAGAAGAATAGCTACCCAAGCATAATAGCTTGCATCAGTGTTGAGGATAAATAGTCCATGAAGAATTGGACTTAAGGATGGTAAACTTTGGCATTCCTTTTTGAGCTGTTGCACTTATTTAGTTGCCATTTGATTCTTGCCCCATCTAATTTCTTTGGTCTTATCAAAGAATTTGGCAATGTCTTTGGAAACATAATTTACACATCCTAGAAATCTGAGACATTGATCTTTATTTTCCAGCTGATCTGGAAATTGCTCAATTTTCTAAAGAACATGAGGCTACATGAAGATTTTTCCATCCTTGATATTCACCCCTAAAAATTCAATTTCTCTATGTCCAACTTGAAACTTTTTCAGGTCTGCTAATAGACCTATTCCATGCTTCATACATAGATCTGAAAAGAGTGAAAGATGGTTGGCATGATCCTTGGTAGTTTCTGAAAAGATCACAAAATCATCAATATAATTTGCCACAAAATCTTGATAACTTCCAAAGATTGTATCCATTCTTTGTCGGAACTAAGCTGGTGCATTTTTTAAACCAAATGGCAAAACATTCCATTCAAATAAGCCTTGTGGTGTGCTGAATGTAGTTTTGTGAACGTCTTCTTCTTGAATCTTGATATGATGATATTCACTTTTGCAATCAAATTTGCTAAATAGCTTCTTCGTTGCAACCTTTTGAATTAAAGCTTCCTTGTTTGGGAGCGGTCATTTGACCTCTATAGTTACAGCATTCAAAGGAATATAATTGATAACCATGTGTGCTTTGCCTCTTTTAATTTCTACATGATTTCGAACAATGAAACTGGCACATGCATAATTGGATTATGAAGATCGGATCAAACCTTTGGATAGAAATTCTGAAACTTGCTTTGCCATTTCTTTTGAATATTGCTGATTAAGGACTATCATCTTAGATTGCATCAGAATATTATGAACTATGGGGATGTGCACCTTTGGACTATCTCTATCCCAGAAATCTAATGGATGTTCGCAACAACAATTCTGCAATTTTTCCATGTATTGATTTAACAGTCTATCATCTTCATTATTTAAATCTATCTGTGCTTTATTTAGTTGTTGTACATGAGCATATTTCTATTTTGCTAAATCTTCTAACTCGTATTGTGTGAGAACTTGCTTAAGAGAAGGATTATCCTGATTGAACACTTACCTGATCTGTTCGTGCTTGTTTTGTTGAAGCTGTGCTGGAATTCTACTAAGAATAATCTTTGGTCAATCATCTTGTCTTGGAGAAGTGCACACAATCATTTCATGGCCCACTATGTATGGACCTAGACTATCCATATAATGTGCTCCTAGCCCAACATCAAAACCACTGTTTGAAATCTAGACAAAATTTGTGGCTCCAACATATTCATCATTTAAAGAAATTGGCACATTGAAAGCAAAATGAGTGAGCTGTCTTAATCTGTTCATAGTGTCAAGAGTTACTGGCTTGTGCGTAACCCATGTTTCTAAGACAACCTTATGGCAAAAATTTAATGTGGCACATGTATCAATGAAGGCTTCATACTTTCTCCATTTGTCTTTTCCATCTACTGAAATCTTGATAGGAACTAGCAGAATACTATGCAAAGATAGCAAATGCTTAATCTGATGTTGGATTGTGGGATCTACCTTTGGCAATTTGAAGACTTTAGCTTGTTTCAATTCAACTGCAATAGGAAATCTCTTTTCATATGGTGTGATTAGGAACTTGGACATCTTTTGGATTACTTTGGTTGGAATTTCTTCATCTGAACTTTCTTCGAAATCAGCTCTAGGCAATGTTTCTTTACATCCCAATGTAGAAGAAACACTGGAGTCTCGATCACCAAATGCAACTTCTGTCTACCACTGTGGTTCTTCATAATCTGAGGTTGACCATTTTTCTTCTTCATTCAACTAGGTCTAGACTTCTACTAAGTCTTCCAATGAAATATTAGTGAACCATTCATCTTTAGGTTGAGCTACTAGTTGCATCATATTGCTTCTTGGATTTACTTCAGTTTCACTTGAGACTTCACTGACTGTGTCAAAACTACTTGCTTCGATTGCTTCACTTTGTTCTGAATCACAGAGTAATTGAATAGCATATACCTTTTCAGTTGATTCTTCAACTTCAGGGTCTTGAACTGGTTCCTAGTCTTTTACATAATGTTCAAAGAATGCTTTGATTCTTGGATCACCCTTCTTTTTCAGACATTCATGAGCATAATGACCTTAGTTTTTGCAAGAATAACATGTTACCTTCTTTTTAGAAAATGAACCTTTTCTGCGCTTGACAAAGAACCTCTTAGGGCTTGGCTTGAAAGATTTTCTCCACTTTCTTCTGGTGAACCTTGGAAATCTAGACCTTCTAACATGCCTTCGGATTTGACTCTATTTTGGTTTTTGAGAGGGAGCTCTAGGGAGTTTGCCAAAAACATCTACACCATCTAAATTTGCACAAACTTCTGCTAATGGTAACAAAGACTGTAACTAAACATGATGACATGCAAATTGCAACTCTTGGTGAATCATATGAACTAAATCAGAAAAATATGTCAAAGATAAATCTATATTCTTTTCTAGAGCTTTGTAAAGAACCATTTGTCCTAATTTTGTAGGTAAACTTCCCAAATACAGATAAGGAATCATCTAATCTCTATGCAAAGCTAATCTATAGACTTCATTAGCATACTTCCCACTAAACTACTCAAAATATCTTAAATCATGCAACTTCCTTTGACTTAATAGCATTTTATCTTTGAGCCTTAGATTTGTAGATAAATCAACAGTAAATTTAGTGACTAGTGCAATGAACACACCTTGAGGACTAGTGTTGATGATTTTCTCTTATTGCTCATGGTTGGAACTTTTCCACCAATGGTGAATTTTACCATAGTTTTCTTGCATCTATGTTTAAGTGAGTGGACAAATGAGCAACCTTTGGTCCTTCGTTTGGAAGATTCAAGACCTCTACAATGGCTTTTGCAGAAAACATCTACATTGGCAATGTTGCCTTCCTCCTTATCATGCCAGAATTGGTATGTTTCACCCAAATACCAGTCATCACTTTCTGAGAGAATGGGCCATAGTGGAGATGCCTTAAGTTGAGTCTTTACTGGTTTAGGAGTAAACTTAGTGAAAGGCTCGAAATTGAGCTCCATGATCATAGCTGCAAAGGTGGACTTCTCTTGAATGTTTTGAAGATATTTTGGGGATAGCGTGAGATGTTGCCCTAATTCTGGGACTCTAACTTCACCACCTTCTATGTGGCCAGATTGATCATTGTCACAGGGGTTTCTTGATGAATGCTAAATGAGTGGGCCTCCTACTCTACATGTTCTATGTGAGGTTCCTGGACTTTACCTCCTCTCAGGCATTTAGCTACTCCTTGGAAAGGTCTTATTTGATCTCCTCTTTTTGGGGCCATCTATAATCACAAAAAAATCATTATTACTAAACTTGTGTAGAGAAATTTTTATCAATTCATACCTTACTCATTGCCTTAATTAACAATCCATAATTGTGTAGTGTGATTTTTAAAGTTAGAAATATTTCCAAGTGGCTCCAAAAGGTGTTATTATTGACCTTACAATCATTTGGGTGGCCTAGGTGATTGTTAAAAATTAGCTTGGCATTTAAACACAGAATGTTTCTTTGGTAAACATTGAATTTCTTACCCCTATAATATCCTTTAGACAATGACAAATTTCAAAAAAAAGTATGTGCACTTCCTACTGCAGTACCCACCACACCCCCCTTCCCCCACTACCATCCCCTCCCCCCACAACTAAGTTGAACACTTTGGGTTCAACTAGGATCAGAAAGAATTGAAATCAAAATGTTAGGGAGTGAGATATTGTGCTTGGAAGATGGAGATATAAAGCTCTAAGTTGCAAAGGAAAATCTCAACAACTCCCCTAGTGTTAAATGAAAGAAATGAACTCGAAGTAGGTAGGGTCATTAGTATATATAGGTAGGGAAGACCTAATATCACGTACCATGTATCGGGTCAGATTCGATATCACATATGTAATATCACATCCCCATCCAAATGCATTGAATGTAGGGACTGAATGGGAATAATAAATTTTTGATATGTAATGAAGGACTGGAGATTAAATTGGAAGATTTGGGGTATTTAGAAAATTAATTTTGAGGCACCAAAAGTATGTCATGGTGGGATCATATATTAAAATTTGTGAAAAGGGGCTAGGACAAGGGTTGTATGGTAATTGTTGAGGAATGATTGATTATAATGATAAGGGAAAGGATAGTTCACTTAGGTGAGTAGTCGGAGGGTGTAAAATAATGTGGTTATGTGCAACAGGGATAAGTTACAAAAGTTATACAAGTGGATCCTCCCCAAAGTAGGCTCTAGCCTATGATGCCCTTGTGGAACCACACCTCTAATGTTCATGAGCACTAGAGAAGTTGAATGCAACATATACTTGTGAACAAAACACACATGTTAAAACCACTGAGTTGATATAATGACTCTACATTACACCAACCATAAGTTATGAACACTTAGACAACGAGATAAGATGGACGCAGAAGGGATCGTAAAAATTGGGACATAAGGTTTCTAATGATGGTCACAATGGAATATTGTGTGTAATTAATGGTTAAATAACCATGTGTCTAGCTCTCCAAGTTCCAAACCCAGTCCATACCACATTGCAGTGACACTGCATCACTTCATCCCATCAACAAACAACCATAAGCCTACTAGAGTTGCAAGGAGTAACATCACTTGGCATTTTGTTTAGGGATGAGCAAGAGAGGAGTGTCATAATGGCTCACTCTTTTTCTTTCTTCTTCATTTTTTTTTCATTTTTTTTGGCTTTATGAAGTCGCCTACCTTTAGGCATGGATACATGTCTTTCCAATGGGATCAATAGAAGCTTATTTAGTGTCATTTTGAGTTGCTCTTACTCCCATTTTTTGTTAGATCTACAAGGATATCGTTTTAACCTCGACAACATGATAGAACATATAGAAGTAGCTAAAGAGAATCTACGAATCCCTTTAGTGTCACACCCTTGTCATTCCACCTTGGTCCTTCACTCATCTCTCCAAACGCAATGATTATCAAATTATTTATAGTTGGATTATGAAAAAGATTACCATTGTGACTAGATCATGAACCTCTTATTAATGGAATGGGTGGATGGATGTCATGGTCTCAATGTCTGAATAATCCATCCCTTATGACTAAGCAACATAGAGAAAAACCTCACCTTAATGGACAACATGATCAACCTATTCACAATCGCAGTTACAATAGAAAATTGAAATCAACAATTAGAAAAAGTAAAAGAAATAGAGAAATGACAAAAAAATAACAAAACAAAAAGATAAAATAACACTTAATAATCCTAGAAATTAGAATGGGGGATGACCCCCACAACTAAAAATTTGGTCGTGGCTAGGATTAATAAGTGGATGAATAGGATCATGCCCTATCCATTAGGTGTCTATTGGTGGTATGGTGGCTGGGTAGAGAAATCATTGGTCACACATCTTATTATAGAAAGCATAGTGAGGTAGGTTAGATGGTGTGTGTACATTATTAGGGAAATCTAGCCCACTATGACATCCTTGACTATATGGCAGTATGCATGGATCTATGAGTCCCTTCACATTGGTGAATTCACTGGATCGTGTGGATGTTGGAGTGTGAGGTGGAGGCTTGGATATAGTGACAAGGGTTGCTGATGGAGCTAAGGAAGGTCTTGCACCAAGTTTTCCTTGGGCTAGTTTAGAAGGTGAAGTAGGTTTGGAAGTGTGATTTTTCTTCTTATGGTCATGCCTAAAGAAGGGATGCTTCCAACGTTGCGGAGGGAACCTACTTTCATTAATAGTAATAGCACAAGTTACATCCGTTGGTTGGCACAATGGTGCGGAATCATCCGATACATTTGATGGTGGTGTAGGAGGTGAAGAATGAGAATACCGAGGGTGAGGAGAGGTGTGAGAAGTATGAGGTGGTGATCCCTTAGGAGAAGACATGGGTCGATGGTACTTAAGAGAGTGATAATGGAGATTGGAAGTAGAGGATTCAGAATTGGTTGGAGAAATAGGATGTTGAACATAGTAGGTGTTTGGTTTTGGTGGATAGGGAGGATGTGGTTGTCTAGATGGTGGCCTTCCCCACACCTGTGAGTTTTGCCACTATAGTGAAGAAAAGTGTTGAGGCTGGATATAGCTCCCCTTAGGATAGTACGATGGGTTATGGGGTTGTCCATAATTACCTTGTGGAATATGGATGTGCCTAAACCGATACCTTTGTATGAATTTTGGATGCAGCTTCCCTACCCAATGATCATATAGATGTGACAAGACTAGGCAATGGCCCTTTGTATGGTCATATAAATAGACATGACATCCATCCTCATTATCTGTAGTTGAGCCTTTAGCCTTGTTACCCTTAGTCATTCTCCCTGGTTACTGAACAATGTTCCTAACTATTTCTAATTTATGTGCCCTTTGTTTGTTTTGACTGCTAGGTTTATTTTGGATGACCCTATCCCCAACAATGTCTTCTAAGTTCACACTTTGTTCATTTGTCCATACAATCATCTTGTTATGCTTTGCCTCAATTTCATCTATTGATTTCTGTATTGGCAAAGGTTGGGACTATATTACCCTTTCAGAATTGGTTGTTTCCTCTTCATTGTAGTTGTGGAACCTTGTTGTTTCTAGAGTTGGATCCTGGTCAAATGCTTTGGCATTCTCCCATTTAGACAATTCTCTCTCTTCTTTCACCAAACGCTCTATTAGTTCTTTGACTTGGTGGCATGGAGCCTATATAGTTGTCCTCAAGCATAATTTCCAAGGTTCACCCTTGTTTCATTAATAAGCCCACCTATAATGTGGAGTAATTGTTCTTTCTTAGAGAACCTATGACCTGGACATTTATTTACTAAGGTATAGTATCTATCTAAGGCCATGTTCAAGGGTTTCTATTATTCTTGTTTCCATCTTTCAATTTGTCTCCTCAAGGTGGACACTTACGCATAAGTCTGGTATCTTTTAGTGAAAATTTCCAACATGGTTGACCATCATCTAATTGAATTTGGTTCCAATGATCTATACCACACTTTGGCTTTATTGATTAGTGTCCTAGGAAAGAGCTTAAGCTTTTGCCATTTACTGTCCACATTGTTGAGCATACAAGCATCATGGAAGGCTTGTAAATGATGTTGCAAATCTAAATCATAACCTCTTGCAAATTTTGGAATATTATTCAAGTTGAGCTTAGGTAGTTGACTCTTCTTGTGATGCTTGTGAGATATCTTAACGGCCTTTGTGATGTGCATTAGGCTTTTAGGGACTAACAGGGGTTTATCATCGTTAGATAAGTTGTGATTAAAATCTCTATTTGATGGCTAGTGACGATGTGGCTTGTGTTCATGTTGATGACCTTGAGTGTGTCTATGGGTTTCGATATTTGCTTTTATTTTGACCCTTTTGTGGAGCTCTATCCCTATACCTATGTTCATCTTCATCAGAACTAGATGTTGAAGTTTAGGGGGAAGATGAAAAGGAGGAACTAGTAGCATAGCCATGGCTTCTATAATGTTCCTCATGATCCCTTGGTTTATCATTTCTAAGTATCGAGGAGGTCTTAGGCCTTGATTCCTCCCCTAGTTTAGGACTAATGTCATCTTCTTCAAGATTTTTTGCCTTAGGTGAATGTAGTCTTTGAGTATCGTTAGGATGGCCATGGTCATGAAAAACCCCTTCATAAGGTGGATCACTCCAATCTTCATCATTGTATAATTCGTTAATTCTCCAATGAATAGCTGCGCTATATAGTTCAAAATCATTTCCACATGAGTGAGACATTGTTGTCGATTCATGGTGTGTGTTTGAATACTTCTCAAAAGAGATATTGTTAATACCCTTTTATAGCAATCTTGTGTAATATAACTAATCTAGATAACTAGCATCATCCCCGACAACAGTGCCAATGATGAGTGGCAATGTACCCCTATGCTCAACCATACGAATATGAGTGTGTATGCGTGAATAGGTCGAACTCCGCGGATGGACTAGTTGTGGCACCTAGATAGTTATATGTTGATTGCAGCTCATTGTCTTCCCACCTAGACTAGTAGTAGCTTTGTCATGTATGGTTTATTCTAGAGTGAGACATTTGATGTTGTCCTAATTCTATGTTACTCCTAATAATAGAAAAGAAAAATTGATTAAACTAATAATGGAAGCAAAACCTAAATTAGCCTATGGCGATGGTATTCATCCTTAATCGTCTGTACACATTTTGGACTTCGTGGAATTACTACTAGACATGCCAAGTATTCACACTTAAACGCTCATGATTAAGATGTACACATTCTGCTTAATGATAGGAAAGGTAAATAACAATAAATCAGCTGTTAACTAAAGAAGGCATTAAATAATTAAAACAATGAAATTAATCTAAGTGAATGCTGCAGTGATGAAAGTAATCTCGATCTTTATTGCCGATCATGCATGTGTCCAAGTACATCACACTTAAACAAAGGTGCCATACAATTACAAACATCACTCTGTAGGCATGCACCGGGAATAACTAGCTTAAAAGAAAGAAACTTAAAACTAAATTACCAAAAGAAAAGAACTTCTAACTCTCCCCAAAAAATTCTACCTCACTGTGCACCTGAGTGTTGTATTTATAGGCTAACACAAAAATCATGATATTGCGTATACGATATCATATCCAAGCCATGATATCGCATACTCAATATCAAGGCCTAGCAAACCACAATTCATCAACTAGGTAGGACTCTTGTATGCATTCTATCATTGTTGCATACTAATAATGGTATTATAAATTTATAGTTTTCATAAATATGCCAATGATAATGATAGTTAGTTTAGGTGGTTAGGTTATTGTCTTGTTAGGCAAGAGGTTGTCACCTCAAATCATACTTGAGACATTATTCTAAGAATCATCATGCTCTTAATGCTCATCCTATTCCTTTATACTTTTTCCAAGGTATCCTATTGGTTATATGTCTTGGAGTATACCTATGGTCAAATTATATGAAGTTCCAACACCCTTTGAGTTTGCATGAATATAATATTAACATTTTAAAGATAGTACTTTATATGTTGCTATGTTATATGTTGCTCTGTTATAGTAGTGATCCTTTCCTATTTCTTAAGTAGTCACTCATTGATTAAGGCATGTGACTTATTAACTGGTTATTAGGAAGTTATACAAGTGTTTTGTACCAAAATGATTAAAATTGAATAGGTCATACAAAGCAACAAATCTACTTTATAACATTACTATAAGCTTACACTATAACATTATTACTCTTCTATATTACTAGTTAATTTTCTTTTTTTAAAGTACTGATTAATTATTGGTGTGATTAAATTTGATTTTTTGTTTTAGGATGTATGTAGAGGGTATGGGGTGTTGGAACCTCAAAATAATATATAGTCCAATTAAAACTTTATAACTTAGCATTTCCCACTAAAATTAAACCCATGACTTGGAACTTTTAAATCAAGAGTCTTACCACTAAGCTAACACCTCATTGATAAGGATGGTTCTACAAGGAATAGATTCTTTATTATGATACAAATCACAATGAGATGTTAGCCTAGTGGTAAGACTCTTAATTTTAATACAAGTCATTTTGGTTAACAATGTTAAGTTATAGAGTTCTAATTGGACTATATATCTTGGGGTGTAGCTATATTATAATTATTTCAAGGTTCCAATAGCACATTATCAAGCACAAAATCCTTTTGCATATAGGGGCAACTCAGAAGGGAGGAAATAATTTTATTAAACTAGCATTAGAAGAGGCATCAATAGCAACCAACTTATTTATCAACCCTTATCTTCCATCATTTGGAGTGTCCAATCCATATTGGGCTCTCACTATTCTAGAATTGAAATAGGTAGATAGTTCTTATGGAGAAATTGGTAGATAGTTCAAATTCCATAAGAGGAGAGAACATGGTGTCTATGCAGTCAAGAAATGTTATTTATTTCTTCAATGTCTTATGCAATATATTTGTCAAAGATGGTAAATTAAAGCTAGCAATTTTATTGAGTTGTTTCAAATAGTGCGAAAGATGCTTAGTAACATTGTCCATGAAATCTTTATTACTCTTATTTCATTTCATTTGTCCAATAGATTCAATAGTAAAAATTTCATTTATTCATGAAACTGAAAAATTGAGTACAAAATGCATAGCAAGAAAAGTTGAATAGGAATGTCTAATCTTACTTCATGCATCAAGAATAAAGTAAAAATATAAAATTAATTTTTTAATCCTGAAAATCAAACTAATCTAGGTATCTTTAGAACAAATAATCGCTACTGTACTTCAGCAGTAGTATACAGATAGTTTTATAATATAAAGATGCGTAAAGCATATCTCAAAATTACATGCTATTTCCTTTCGTCGTCGAGAACAGAAGCATTGCCCTGCATGTAAAAGATTGAAAAGATAGGCACAAAGTTTGCAAGGTAGACGATGATTTTGAGGGTCTAAATACATTGAAGCCTCATATACAGACTGATTCCTTCTGGCTACGTAGATAACCCATCAATGAATTCTGGTTAAGGAAACTTTTCGAATCTGGTAATGGCATGAGCAGGGTTAAAATATCAACGACCATTCTCATCTTCGTCGCTGAACAAAAGATGGACTTTTACCGAGTAGCATGCAGTACAATGCACGTCTATGATTTAGTGCCGATCTAAAAATAGAGATTATTAGATATCACACGCAATGTGGTGCCTAAAAAAGGTACTCCTATGATTCGCTGTACCGGACAAAATTAAAGATTAGAAAAAAAAAACATTTATCTGGCAACTCATTAATGCGAGAGCAATTGAAGTCTACCACGGCATCCGACCAGAAACATCAGTAATGGGTGCTGCTGTTCAAAGCCTGAGAAATGATGGTAGAAACACAAACGGACAAGAATTATACCAAAATGAGAATCCACTTGGAATATTGACACGTCAAAGGTGACAATTGTAACGAGGCAAAATACCAGCATGAAATCAAGGCTTTACGAGACAAAGCAGTCAATGCCATGTCATCGTTTGAACTTGGACGACAATTCAGACTGCACACGCAAATGCACCCAATAATGGCTACCGCCGATAAATCCAATCTTCACCAGCTCAATCATGATATATATCGATCATAGAATGCAAGCAACAGCAGCAGCTGCTGCATGCATGATCAACTGATAAAAATCCAGGCCACATCCAATGTGACAACAATATCCCTGTCACAATATCCCTGTCTTTGCTGTACAGAATTCCAAAACAAGAAATCATTTCAGGCATTCTACATGCATTACAGCATTAGCATCTGAACTCCTCCGTCATAATCGTAACAGCTCACGTGGGTAGACTACCTAAACATTCCTTTAATTTGTGATCCGGAAACTTGGAAGTTTCAACTATGTTTGCTGCTGCAAGTAACAGTATTTTAATGGGTTTTGCCCAAAACACTGCTACGTAGATTAAAAAAAGGAAAAAAACAAACAAACAAACAAAGGGGAAGCAGGTTAGGAATTCAGGATGATGATGATGATTAATCTGTTAGGGGCTGTATTATGAGATTCCGTGAATCGGTTTGTGATTTCATGGAAGTTGTTACAGGTATTGCGGCTGGGCTGTTACTTGCCTTGGCCGTCACTGAAATGAATCAGATTGATTTTGCAGTTGCAGTTGCAGCGCCGCCCTGCCCTGATTGCTGGGAATTCCAAAGAGTGAGGGGTGAGTGTATAGAATCCCCGAGAATTTGCGATTGGATTGTGGAATCGGTGTATTTCAGCGGCCTCACGTGACCAGTGGCTCCCACACCAGAGATCCTCGGCACTCAACAGCAGAAGCAACACTTTAAAATCCCACATCTGCACTGCACATGTCCGCGCCATTCCCAATCCCTGCTCTGCAGATCCACAGTCTCGCACCAGCAGCAGCAGGCCTCCTCTTCCTCTTCCTTTTTCTCTGTCCGTCTGTTTTTTTGAGGCTCATCAGCCATGGCAGCTCTCATGAAGAAGAAGCAAATGCTACTGCTTCTGGTTGCTACCATGGCGGTCCTGCAACTGCTGTTCCATGTTGCTCCTGCAGCAGCAGTCGAAGATGAGGAGGGTGTTGGATTCACAGACGAGGATTTGAAATCAGATGAGGCCCTGCTACGCCTGTACCAGCGATGGGCTGCTGCTCACAAAAAAGCAGAAGCAGCGGCAGGCAACGATTTGGAAGATAGATTCATGGTGTTCAAGCAGAATGTGCTTTATATCCACAACACCAACGCTGACGCAGAGAAAACATTCAAGCTCAGGCTTAACAAGTTTGCAGACTTGACCAACCAGCAGTTCAGGGCCATTTACACCGGGCGCAGAACTAGAGTTGCTAACAAAGTTGCGGGTACCCAGGATTTCATGTACCGAAACTCATCTGTGGCTGAGTCCATTGATTGGAGAGCCAAAGGGGCTGTCACCCCCATCAAGGATCAGGGATCCTGCGGTAAGTTCTCAAGCGTTTGGCATGGTATAATCATCTGGTATTTAAATTCTCCGAGATCATGGTTTGAATTTACATTTTTATTCGGCTTAAAAAGTAGGCTTTCGATATTTCTGGCAACACTCGGAGGTGAGGATTTGGATTTTGGATGTCAATGTGTCCAGGTTAAGAATTCCCTGGTTAGTATTAGGATTGAATTTCATTTTGAAATTTACCGGTTGAAAGATGTTGCTAGTTCAGTATTCAGAAGTTGAGAATATTCCAACTCGATGTAAAGTTAAAAAAAATTTTTTGGTTGTAAAGAGCTTCCGGTAATAAGTCATTCAATTGGCTTAGAATTTGAGTTTTGCTGGACGGAAGAAATGCAAAAAAGATACCAGGATTCGAATTTCTGCATATACAAGGAAGACAGAGGAATAAGGAGTCGACGATGTGTTTTCCAACTGCTACTGAGCATTTTGCATCTGGGTTTCAGGCTCTTTAGCAAATTAAAGAGTAGTAAACGAAGATTGGATCTAGTTCTTTTTGCACTCGAGCGTATTTAAATCATAGTAAACAGTGTGTGTGAGTTGAATTGGAATTGGAATTTTACTTTCAGGGAGCTGTTGGGCGTTTTCGGCGGTGGCATCAGTGGAGGGCATCAACCAAATAAAGACGAATAATCTGGTGGCGCTATCGGAGCAGGAACTGGTTGACTGTGACACAGAGCAGGACGAAGGCTGCAGCGGAGGCCTCATGGACTACGCCTTCCAATACATAAGCGAAAACGGTGGCATTTCCACAGAGCAACAGTACCCTTACACTGCCCAAGACGGACAATGCGACATCCAGCGGGTATAGATAAATATAATTATATATATATGACCCATACAGAATCAAGTTAAATCCCTGCAGATGCAAAATTACAGAGCTTAAAAGAGCACACAACTGCTTTCCATATCTATATTTAGATATATGATTGTTCATGGCGGGTGCCTGGCTACTTTCTTTGTTACAGAAAAACGCTCATGCAGTGGTGATTGATGGGTACCAAGATGTGCCGTCTAACGACGAGGACAGCCTTTTGAAAGCCGTGTCGAACCAGCCGGTGTCGGTTGCCATAGACGCAGGCGGAATTGATTTCCAGTTCTACTGTAAGGTAAACAAAATTTCTTGTTTGTTCGCTGGTTCGCTGATAATAGGTTATACCTAATTCTCAGCAACTCCTTGTAAAGAATCTCGGTCCTGATTTTTGACAATAATTTACAGAACGCTAAGAAACTGTTTTTAAGTCCTCAATAGTGTAAGCCTAGACGTAACCGCTTCCATAGTACAGGAGGAAAAAGGAATGTCTAGTTTGGATCCAAGTTTGTTACTGCTTTTTCCATGTTTTGGGACAGGAGCAGTGACAGCATACAGTAGCTGTACTTTTAGGATAGGTGACGATCGTGAGAAACCGTGACCTGTGACTAGCCTGTTTCTTTCAGACGGTCTTATCCTAGTTATCAACAGTCACAGAGAGAAAGGATTTGTCCTTTGAAGCTGATATCAATTGACGATAAATTACTATTTGGGACATCATGTTATGAAAGCAACCATGCTCATGCTTCTGTTGATTGCAGGGAGTGTTCACTGGGGAATGTGGTACCGACCTGGACCACGGAGTGACTGCAGTGGGATACGGGGAGACCAAGGAGGGACAGAAGTACTGGATCATCAAGAATTCATGGGGACAGGACTGGGGAGAAGATGGATACATCAAGATTGAGAGAGGTACAGGCAAGTCAGAGGGACTGTGCGGAATCAACATGGAGGCCTCTTTTCCATTGAAAACCAGTCCCAACCCTGACCTTGCTTCCTCTGAAAAAGAGGATTCAGGCTTCTTGACGCTCTCTTCCCTCAACAGGAAGCTTGGCCTCTCCTCCACGGCCTAGATCATCATCCACATCAGCCGTCCTGCATTCTTCTTCTATTGTCTTGACCCCTGCACTTTCCATCCCTGTGATATATGCCACCTCATCTCAGTTTCTGCTCACCTTTGCATTTGCTTTATCATTATTTTCTTTCCCTCTGGATGTTCACACAGACAGCTACCACCAAGATACATTGATATCCCGTTCAGCAATGGAGACCCAAAAGCTCACAGTTTCAGGCTCCAGATTGTATCAACTTTGTCATCACTTTAATGCATTAATAGTTATAGGGACAGGACGGTCACCGAAAGCTTGCATATGTATCTTAAAATACTTTGTTTTATAAATTTACTATAATTTCAAGATCGTAGAAGACTCTGAAGCCACTTCATAACGGTCATTAATCACTTCATCTCTGATCTACCACTGTCCTATTACAGTTACATGAGATTTCTGTAGTAAATTCCAAACATATCTAAACCATGACAAATAATAGGTCAGTTTCCGGCATTTAAATACGAGTTACGGCGGATTTTCATACTGTAGGTTAACTGGAGAGGGTGCAAGTTCATTTCTCTGCATATCTTACCATGGGATTATAATTAGGATGGCTGAAAATCAAGCACTCCGTTGATGGTTTTTGGCTCCGGGAAATTAACTGTCTCGCGTATTACTTGCAAGAAACAGTGATCTTCTAAGATTAAGAGGAGACTGACATGAAATTTTGTCTCTAGAAGGAGGAAACCTTGTAGCTTTGTTAAAAATGCACAAAAGACTAGAGAATCATCATATTATTGATTATGCATCCTCTTCTAAATCTTAAAAATATAGCTCAAACAATGGAGAAAATTTTTTCATTCTTAACCAGTGTGATGGTGAGACACTTCTGAGACCTCAACTTGATTAAGCCATTTGGTTGCGATGTAACAAGAGCTTACAACCTTTTGGTTTATGGCTCATGACACATCTTTTTGAGAATGACAAATACTGGAATTGCACATACACTATGTTCCAGCAGTCACCAACTCCAGGTAAAGATCAATCTAGAAGTAATTTCTTGTAGTTAAGATTTCATCAGGTTGAAATGAAAACCTTCTCCGAAAGATAGATATACAGAGATAGAAAGACTTCCGAGATCAAGATAACACAACAAACAATGGCAAGGATTTGTCTTCTCTCCTCAGAAGCAGTTTTTTTGTGGACTTCAATTTTTCAACCATTGCTAATCAAATTTAGACGTTTGAAATAAAGAAACAGCTCCAGGGCTAGATGGTATCCCAATAAGAGGAGATATACGCATTATCTGGCTAACAACATTAGTTATCAAGGCTTGGATGATGGAAACTGCGAAGCAGGACGGGCTGCATCTAAAGAATTTTCATCCGGACGCTGCCAAGGACAGTGACAGGAGGATGCTGCCCGCTGCGCTGCAGCTTTTCTCTTAGTAACCTCGGCAAAATAAAATATAAAAATTTCGTGATCAAAACCTATCTGTTGAAAACAATTTGCACAGAGAAAAATGAAGAGAAAAAGGAAATTTTTAATTCAAACATTTTGTACAGTAAAATGGAAGATAAAAAGTAAATCTTTTTATTGAATAATGGAATCAATGCCTAAAACCTGTTTTGCCCAGAAGCTTGGAAAGAAAATTAGTCGGCGGAAGAACATTAGCCAACTACTGAAGTTAAATTAAACATGTTTTACTAAGACGAAAAATGTACGCTTCTATGATTTATTCTAAAGATCAAAACTTTTTTGCTGTACTCAGAAAAATGCCAGCTTCAATACTACAATGTTTCATAGCTAAATAAAAGATGGTCTGACTGAACTTTTTTTTCTACCATAATGAAAACCTCTAGTTTTTTCTTTATTTCAAAGGGAAAACCTATAATTTACTTAAAGCAAAATGTCAATAAAAAACCCCTCTGCCTTTTCTGACAAAAGAGAAAACATTTGCTTTACTCAGAAAAATGTTGGCTTACATAGGACATGTTAACATTTTGGCTCAAAATTTTGTGTTGACAAAAGAGAAAATGAGAAAATGGAACGTTCAATCCCTCACTATCAAAATCACATATTCTACCATTAAGCTAACGAGAATGTAGATGAAATTTTGTTTAAAACAAATGTATATAAATGTGTTTTTGTTTTATATTTTCTGATAAACAAAATTACAAGGTAAGGGCCACATTGTGTGGTCAACATTGTGTAGGTAGCATTCCATGAAAATAGTTAAAGATAAGCCATAGTATGGATGCAACCGGGAAAACCATTGTCCTCTAAGAAGTTTTAGAAAGATATTCTAAATCATGAAACTATAGGACCATTGTATGAATTTAATGCTAGTTTTCCTAGTAAAAGTTAAAATTTTTCATTTTTAAAAAGAGTAAAATTATAGCAGCTAATCATTTATAATTAGTATATTTAACCTATTAATTTGAATGCATGCATAATTACTAATTCTATAGATGATGAAATCCATAAACTACAAATGTAATAAACTAAACAATGGTAACCATATGTTTCTAGAGAGAACTTTCTTAAAAAGTAGCATGGCATTTTATTATTACCTTATGCTATTAGATGCATCTAAAAAGTCTTTACCAAAAAGAAAAAAAAAAACAGAAAGAAACTTTAGAATAAAGAAAACTACCCAACATTTTTATGTTTGACATGGAATATAACATGCACCAATAAAACTAGTTTAGTTATATATTTATAATATATATATATATATATTGTCCAAGAGAATCTTATTTGTTTACAAGTAAAAAGTTCTTTGAGTAAAAAATTTCACGACTTTTGGACGAAGAACAAGATTTAAAAACCCAAATTTTCATGCCTTCTGGACGAAGAACAAGAGTTTTGTACCTTATTTTTCCTAAGGATGGGTTTTCTGAAAAAAAAAATTTCCATCAATTAGTGTATGCTCTCACCCACGGCCGAATTCGTTGTTTTTGATATATAATGCAAATTTGGCCGAGTGAGAGCATACACTAATTGATGAAAAAAAAAATTTCAGAAAACCCATCCTTAGGAAAAATAAGGTACAAAACTCTTGTTCTTCATCCAAAAGGCATGAAAATTTGGGGTTTTAAATCTTGTTCTTTGTCCAAAAGTCGTGAAATTTTTTACTCAAAGAACTTTTTACTTATAAAAAATAAGATTCTCTCGGCCAATTTATAGATATATATTATAAATATATAACTAAGCTAGTGCTCGCCAGTTGTTTGCTGCAGTGATGATTTAAACATAACAGATAAAATTATTATAAGACCATGGAATGCTTTATTGAATTATTATAAGAATGAGATCATTCTTCATTAGATTTAATGCGTTGCTCTTCATCCAATCTACTTTGAAGGTGCGAAGTCTTAAATATCTTGAGATATCTTTCTTTGAAGATCGGAGAGAATATCTTCAAACTGTCAATACTCCTCACTCGAGATAGTGCTACAAATGTAAGACCTGTTGTTTCTTTGCTACCAACATCTATACATGCTTTCTCCAATGTCATTCCTTGTGACTTATGTATTGTTAAAGCCCATGCTAATGTAAGTGGTAGTTGGTGAGATTGTCCACGAATGATTGGTGGAATGGGTACTTGTCGAGGATGTTCATTATCATACGGTACTCCAATATAGGAGTCAAACTCAATGATGACATACGATGGCAACTATAGAGGTTGACAGTGTGGACTATATATTATTTTCTTAGTGACTCCCAATGCACCATTAACCAATCTTACTTTTGGCCATAGATTAACAGTGAGCATAACCCTTGCATCCTCACAAATGAACACTACTCAGTCCAATTTTCCTTCTGAATCATCCAAAAATTTCACACCATTTGTCTTTCTATCTACTATGCACCGTGCAACTGGTTTCTACATTTTGAGCAATATTTTTTCATTATGCATATGCACTTTATCCTTTGTATCAAACAAATGCACAGAATCCTCCAATCCATCTCACCCATCCATCCGATGTTGATGGAAGTTGCATTCTCAAGCTTAAAAATTCATAATCCTCATCAGTCATCTTTCCTTCTCGTATATTTATCAAAACTTCTCTAAATCTTTGTTGTTGTGAATCATCACCCCTTTGTCGATACACAACATCCAAGGTTACAAATTTATTGAATGCCAACCACAAATTCTTCACATGCATCTGAGATGATATGTATGGTATAACATCTTTAACAGGTGGAAGCTGTGCAAGATCTCCAATGAGTATCATAGATCTACCACCAAAGTTATCTAAACAATTATCTGGAAATATTTCCTTCAGCCTTCGGTCAATGCTGCTAAGCAATTTGCCACCTATGAAACTCATTTCATCTATAATAATATACTTTAAGTATTTGTATTTATTTTGCAACGATGACAAAGTTGATGCAGCCAATGTTTTGTAATCTCTGATTCCAATCTTCAACGTAGAATGTACCGTAGTTGCATTAATATTATACACTACAGCACCAGTCGGGGCGAGCACCAATAAGCTATTTTTTCTCGATGAGAAAGTTCGACTAAATTCTTTACAAATCATATCAATGAGATACCGAAATATGACTGGTAATGGCCTCTCGGCCAAATGAGTTGAGAAGTTGTGGGCTGGGATCATAGATTGAAAATTTGGATTGGATGGGCAAGTCCATAGTTTTTATGGGAAAAATCTGAATAAATTGGTGTAAGAATTAGATTAAAATCATCAATATTAAAAATATAGAATAGTTATATTCATCCATGCTGGTAGCTGCAATTTCCAATCTTTTACATCTAAGAGCTTAGTTAAAGTGGAAAATCCAATATAGAAATTTTACTTTTCTATTCACATCAGAATTAGTAATAAACAATATAGTAAACTTAAAAACTCAATAGAATTATAATCATAGATTAAATGTGCAATCCAATCTTAAATGGGCTTCAATTTTGGATTGCGATAGCAAATCTCAGGATTAAGTGCAGATTTCTCAAACTATGGCTGGGAAAAGGTAGAGTTTATAATTAAGAACTTAGAATTAAGAAAGGGGATTTCTAGTTCTAGAATAACAGTGGCAGTGACATGGCTAACGTACGTGTTATTTCATAAAATCTAGAATGATGGTTTTGGTTCTAGTTATAGATGGGAAGGGTAACATGTAAACCTCCCACAAATGTGACTGCTTAACATGCCTTATTCTATTTTTAGCAATTTAGTTTACCAAAGTGTTGCAACAACATAGTTAGCATTTGCAATGAACAATAGGTTTCTGAACAAAGCAGCGACGATAATAGTAGAGGAGGATAAGTAAGAAAAGGTGGAGGGGTGGAAGCTATGCAGCGTGGAGGAGCTTGAAGAACTAAAAACAGTGCTAAGAATCGTGCCAATCTGGGTAGGAAGCATAATGTTGGTGGTCACCACAGCCCAACTCAGCACCTTCTCCATGCTTCAGGCAAACACCATGGACAGACAGCTTGGCAAAAGCAGCTTCCCCATTCTGGCAGGATCCTTCAAAATATTTTCCATGTTATCATTCACATTCTTCTTACTCATCTATGATAAGTTGTTGGTACCCTACACCAAAAAAATCACAAAGGATGGCAATGGCATAACTCAGTTACAAAGAATAGGAATAGGACAGGTCCTGGCCATAATTCCCATGGTTTCTGCAGCATTGGTGGAGTCCAGACGTAGGCATGTAGTTGTAGCTTATGGATTATTACTGCATAACAGGCTCAATGCTCAGGTACCCATGTCTGCCATGTGGCTCTGCTTCCACAGTACTACATCGTGGGTCTAGGCGAGGCCTTCACTAGTATTGGTTATAACGAGTTGTTGTACAGTCAATTCCCCCACAACATGCGCAATGTTGCAAGTGCCCTCTTCTTTCTCAGTAGTGGCATTGGCAACTTCCTTAGTAATTTCTTGGTTAGCCTTGTGAATTTCAGCACATCAAAGTAAAGGCATGGTTCATAAATAGAGAAGTATGCATATGCAATGGCACAGTGACTGCATTTTTGAAGCCATGACCAATAGTAACCAGAGCGCTGATATTAATAAGAGCCTTATTATTATTATATATACAAAATTTCAGAAAAAATTCTGACATGCGTACCCATTGTCGATTTACTGCGCTTCAGTAGGTGCTCTTGAATCCAATAATGAGGCATATTTATGGTTTTCAACGGGACATAACCTTTGGAACGAGGACGTAACCTTTCTAAACGTATTTTTCTTTTGCAACAGACGTAACCTTTCATAACACAACACGACGTAACCTTTCATAACACGTCAGCGTTAGTTAATGTTATGGACAAAGTTGGCGTTACCGAAATATGACTGGTAATGGCCAGTTGGGAAAGTCAACATTAGTCAGCGTTATGGACAAAGTTGGCGTTACCGAAATATGATTGGTAATGGCCTCTCAGCCAAATTAGGATCAAAAATATTTTTTATTATGTTTTAGATCTATTTTTGCATAGTATCATGGATTTTACTAGTAACCCATAAGGATTAAACCTATGACTTGTAGGATCACATCTTAATCATCAAGTTAAACTCAAGGTATAGGTAATGTAGGACCCTAATTTCTTGTAATGAAATGAAAACACATATCATTCCTAATGACTCTTTATATTAGATCCTCTAGAGTTGGTAATGTAGCAAAGTCATAAAGAATTTCATTTAAGGCTATCTCTAATATTGGGCTTAATTTAGCACCAAGTTTAGGATGGTCTAGTAGTAATCTTGGGTGTATTGCTTATTATTATATGTGCTTGCATGTGTACTTAATCTTGATGCACTTAGTCTTCATTTTTTCTTAGAATTATGTTAATTCTACTTGAATACTAACTTGATTATTTTGTTCTCTAACCTACATCCTGAATTTTGAATCATAGTATACTTAATTCATCCCTTAGTCATTTCTTATTTCATCTCTTAGTAATACTGCCTACGCAAACCAATAATATTAATCACCTACTCATGTAATGAGTTAAAATGATCCAATAATAACAGGATCTCATTGATAATTTACCTACAAAACCCTGTACCCATAAAAATAGGATCTCATTGACAATTTACCTACAAAACCCTGTACTCATAAAAACATGCATCACAAGCTAGATCGCTCACTATGCTTTATTGTCTTCCTTGCATTTTGTGTGATTAAGAAATAAAACGAAATTTTCAAAACTCATATAAGCAATGCAGTTGTCACATCTTGATGACCCTATTTTATGAGTCATGAATTCGCTGGCTGTGATATCGCAGCCATGATATCATAGCCCTGTTGTTGCAGCGGCCACGATATCGCGTACGCGATATCATGGCCTACCTCAATGTCTATAAATAAGAGGCGGCTTTCCCAGTTTTAGGCACTTAGATTTAGATCCTTAGCTAGACTCTTGCAGTTTTATCATTCTAGAGTTAGAATATTTCCCAATGTATACCCGCAGTGTGGTGATTGTAATTGTATGACATCCTTATTCAAGTGTGACATACTTGGACACTGATGAGACACGATTCGCATAGGCTTCGATATCGCGTACGCTGCGATATCGCATC
This sequence comes from Gnetum montanum, assembly GCA_015680685.1. NCBI lineage: Eukaryota > Viridiplantae > Streptophyta > Gnetopsida > Gnetales > Gnetaceae > Gnetum > Gnetum montanum. The sequence goes on along the minus strand of MNCI01012409.1, from coordinate 4,261 downwards.
CCCCGCGATATCACGTGTTCCCTACGATATCGCATATGTGATATCGTAGTCCGCCGCAATGTCTATAAATAAGAGGCAGCATTCCCTTGTTTGGCGATCCCAGTTTTAGAGTAGCGAAGCTCTGGCAGTTTGATCCCTCTAGAGTTAGATTTTTTCCCGTGTCTGCCCATAGTGTGGTGAATGTAATTGTACGGTGTCTTTATTCGAGTGTGCCATACTTGGACACGCACATGACCAGCAATAAAGATCGAGATTACTTCATCATTGCAGCATTCACTTTGTCATTTATTTATTTGTTTATTTACTTAATGTTATTTACTGTTTTCTCTCTCACCCTTAAACTCCTAGAACACGGAATGAGTACGACTTGATTACGAGAATTTAAGTGTGACTACTTGGTAGCCCAGTGGTGTATCTAGGATCTACGCTTGGTAACCCAGTGGCGTATTTGGGATCTGCGCTTGGTAATCCCAGTGGCGTACCTAGGAGCTACGCTTGGTAATCCTAGTGGTAGTCGTGCACGAGGTCCAAGATGTGTATGGTTGATCAAGGAATCGGTTGCTCATCGCACTTAGGCTAGATTAGGTTTTCTTACCCTTTTCCTCCTAGTTTAGTTTAGTTAATATTATTTTCCACTGCCATCAGGAGTAGCATAGATTAGGAAACACATCATACACCTCATCTAGACTAAACCATACGTGACATATG
>MNCI01012397.1:40493-67255 GCA_015680685.1 Gnetum montanum | reverse complement strand
GATAAAATCCTCTATGTGCTATGGGCGTACCGTACTACATGTAGGACAGCCACAGGCAGTACGCCCTATAGTCTGGTTTACAGATCTGAAGCAGTGCTACCTCTCGAATTGCAAATTCCTTCTCTAAGAATGGTCCTCTCCACCATTATAAATGAGGCTCAACACACCGAGGCTCGGATAATGGATTTGGATTCAGTAGAAGAGAAGTGGATACAGGCTCTTGATACGATTGAGAAATATCAAGATAAACAGAGACAGAAGCATCATCACAACCTTCAGCAGCGTCTGATTAAGAAAGGAGACCTAGTCCTCAAAGCCGTGCACGAGCCGGCAAGCAAGTTCTCGGCGAATTGGGAAGGTCCTTTCTCGGTGGTCGACACATATAGCAACGGAGCTTTCAGACTAGCAGAAATCAACGACAATGAACTACCGAACCCTATAAATCATGTATATCTGAAGAGGTATTACATTTAGCAATATCTACAGTGCGAGTAATCAGGTATGACAGTATTCGTCCGCTACGACGTAAAACTGGCACCAGTCGTCCACTACGATGTAAAACTGGCACCAGGCGTCCGCTACGACGTTAAACTGGCACTGACCGTCCGCTACGACGTAAAACTGGCATGCCTTGCACGCATCCACCATGACGCTAAACTGGCAAGTTGTAACCGTCCGCTACAACGAAAAACTGGCAATGTTGTACAGGTCTGCCAAGACAAAAAACTGGAATCTTTTACACGCGTCCGCCACGACACTAAACTGGCACGGGTAAGTAGCCGTCTGCTGGGACATAAAACCAGCACAACTTTGTCCTTGGGTCATGACGCGAAACTGGCATCCACAGCACGGTCTGCTGAGACCATAAATCAGACATACCACCGTCCGCTACGACGTAAAACTAGCACTTCTCGGTCTGCCCGGACTTAAAACTGGGACCATGGTCCGCTGGGACTTAAAACCAGTAACGGCAGTCTACCAGGACTTAAAATTGGGACTTACAGACTGCTGCCATGTAAATCAAGCGAGCGTGATCATCTTTGTATAGCTGCACAACCAACGGGGTGGGATACTGGGACAGTCCCAGCGTCGCCACCCCACTGGCACCCTACTGATTCCTCGGATAAGCTAAGAGGCATCTTACTGATCCCTCGGAGATGCTGCCGTCACGCCCGTCGCAGTGGTAGTACCTCTGAGAGTTTAGTCTCGCCAGCTGGAGCCCCAATGAAATCCTCATTGACAATGGCCTCGGGAACCTCCGCCAATCATTGCTATAGGACGCCGGCTTTGCAAATTCATCTGGCTGGTTCTTTATACAACCAGTTAGGTGCACTGTGTCTGATGCCTTTTGGCGAAGATATACTGGGCCAATCGTCAGGATTGGCGGCTCCGCCCGCATGTTCCGGCTCCTTCTTTACAGCTCGATCGCTTTATCTCATATCAAACAGCGTTTGTTTCAATAACCTCGCCTCTTGTTCGCATGAGCAATGGTGTCCTCTTCTTTCTTTTGTGGTTCCAGGTTACTTGCCTTGGAGAATGTCGTCCAAAGGTGCGTCCATCTGAGCGGTGAAGTACAACAGCGTGTTGAAATGGTTGCTTGGGTTTGCCCGACCATTTAGATCTGCATACCTCTACCTCTCACAAATCCTACCTTTAACTCTTGTTTCCCTTCATCCCCACCACCCGCTTCCCATACGCAAAAGCTATATACGCAAGTATTCATTTTCCGCACTCATACCAGCAGAGATATCGCAGAAGTGACGCGCCACGCTCCTTTTGCACGCATTCCTGCCACAATCTGTAACAGAGAAACCTCAGATTGATGCACTACGCTCGTTTGAAAACATTCCTGTTGACATAAATGAGCGTACATTTTTGCCTGTACGAGCGTATTTCATGCCCCTACCATCATAACTCATTTGGCATCTTCCCCGAACCTGTTTCCAGCTATATCCCTCTATCTCCCATACCTTCCGGCTTTGCTCTTCCATGTTGACAGGGCAACACTTGAGTAGCCATGGATGGACGCTGTTCTTGCTTTTGCCAATTCGGTGTTTCGCATTCTTTGTCGACGTCTTTCAGGCAAGCCCTCTAACCGTCAACAAAGAGGGGCCATTGAAACACCGTGAAAATTACGAGTCGGCCTCAGGCAAAGATTCGCAATTCAAGCGAGAGCGCGCATCAGCTTTGTTCAAGGACAAGTTTACGCTCTATTACGCACGGTAGCGTAATGAGCGTAATAAGTTCCAAAATAGTCGAAGGCAGAGTCTAGAGAAGCACAACAGTTTGACACTTTCTCTCCTGGCGTATGGATAACTTGTCTTTACACTCGTTACGCGGCGGTGCGTATCATTGTGTATTTCATCACTAAGGCTAGGCATTGTTTACGCTTCATTATGCGCAGCTGCGTAGTGAGCGTAAGACAATTTTGAGCCTGTTGTTTTTATACCGGATTACGCTCATACACGCAACACAACGCGAATGAGTGTAATATAGCCTAAAAGCAATTGAAGCATGCTCAACATGTACCTGCTCTTCACACGCACAACACGCAAACGAGTGTATTGTACATAGTCACAGTCTGACTTAAAATGGTCATGTCAACGGAACCCGAAATATCCAGGACCCACGTCATCAGGGTTGCGCCTTTTCCACGGAGCGTCGCGGCCTATAAATACCTCAGTTGACAAAGATACAAGGGTTGGAAAATCAGAGAAGCAGAGGCATTTTGCTGAGCACCAGAGCATTTATCACTTTGAGGAGGCAGAAAATCAAAAGGGCAAGAGCATTTTCTGAGCAAGGAAGCGCTTATCACCTTGAGCAGAGAAACAAAGAGCAACCTTTTGGCAACTGCCGACAGCACCATCCTTCAGCAAGAACAGAGCACAGTGTGCTTGAGCCTTAGCAACAATAGAGATCATTCCTTTGGGGAAGATACGACTTTCTCCATTAGCGATTGCTGCCCTGAGTAGAACCTACTCGAAGCAAAGAAGCAGAACAGGGATTGTGAGATCGTTTCGCCCAGTTTGCAGACTCTACCGGTCAGAAACAGTTGATCGGCAGACCTCAGAGCTTGACCATCCTTGCATCCTAGCTTTGGCTTACGAGGTAGATCGGACTTCTGTCTGGACAGTTTTCTTGTTGTTTTGTGCTCATTTTTGTATCAAGTTATTGGGGGTCTCTCCCATTGTAACGTGACATACAAATCATACATTCTTCCAAAAATCGAAATATAGATCTTTGAAAATCACGCGTTTCTCTCCTCATTAGCATTTCTTCGGCGTGTTTGCCATTATCATCGTAGCGATCCATCCACGTCGTTTTCCTCCCGTTTCACGATCCCTTGAATCAAATCGAAGCACGCAAAGATCCGTAATCTTCATCGTTTTACTGACCCGTAAGTCCCTGTTTGATCGACAAGACCGTTCAGGGCACCGTGGATTTGCTTTTTCTAGCATAGCCCTTGCGCGGATCCGTGGTTAAAACTGTATACACGGAACCTCAGTCGGTATTTCCAGCTGCCAACGTTTTCTGTCGTTATAGAGACCACTAAAGAGAAGGTAGAAAACACCATCATGGTGATGGTTATCCTTATTCTTCACCTTCATCATCATATTCACCCTCTCCTTCAGTGTTCAGACGCAGTCATAGGGAAACCAATCATGAGGATAAAGGAAAACGAAGTGAAAGTCATGCACAAGACAGTCGAGAATGAGGACAAGGGCATTCTAAAGAATCAAGGCATAGAAGAAGGGAGAGTAGGGAACCACATAGACACCATAGATGCTATGAACAAGACAATCACAAAGAACCCCTACTCACAACTAGAAGCATGGTAGATATAATGGAGGTTGTAAGAGTTCCAACAGGGCACCAAAAGGATAGTAGGATCAAGAGGTTAGACATGAATAACATCCCACGATTTGAAGGGGGATACAATGCTGATCCTTAAAATCATTTACAAGCATTCCACAATACATGTGCCTTGCAAAAAATAGAAAATGAATGGCAAAAATTGAAGTTGTTCCCAAGGACACTAGTGAAAGAAGCTAAAAGCTGGTACCAGTCCTTAGAACCGGAATCCATTTAGAGGTGGAGTACAATGTTAGAACTATTCAATGATAAGTACCAAATGTACTCCCAAGTGTCTAACCTGCGGAAGAAAATCCAAGGATGGAAGCAAGAAAATCATGAACCCTTGGATGCTACCATGGACCGCTGTTACGCACTGTTACATCGTTGCCCTGGCCATGGTTATTCGTAGTAGGATCAACTATGCCATCTCATGGATGGACTTAGGCATGAAACAAGAAGAACCCTTGGGACATATGCCCAAAGAAGGTTATCGAAGCTTAGGTCTCATCAAATTCATAAACTGCTGGAGAAAGTTGCCAAAGAAGAGGTGAGCTACAAAAGAGAGAAAGTGCAGAAGAATACAACCGAGATCCTTCCCTTCGAAAAAGGGGAGTGAGATTTTTTGAGGAGGAAGAAGAGTCATCACTTGAAGAGATGGTGAATAGGAAAACTTTGCCTCTCCAAAAGTTAACATTAGAAGTATTAGCAAAGGTAGACCAAATGTGGGACTCCTTGGATAGTAGGTTTGAAATTGTTATTAAAATTGTAGAGGAGTCTAAGGAGCAAGGTAGTAACTGCAACAAAAAGAAAAAAAGAGAAGTGGAAAATGCATGTAACAAGGGTAAGGGAAAAATGGCCATCATAGAAGAGGTTGTGGATTTAGACATAGACAATGATAGTGGATGTGAGATATGCCAATATGACCATCCTAAGGGATGTTGCCCAGTGATCTCACATCTACAAGAGTCTGGGGTGTATGCACTCAATCCACGACTAAATAAATGACAAACACCCTGACGGTTACCTTATCCCCAAGGTAACCCAAGACAGTTCCACCAACCTTCAACATATTATCCAAGTGGAACTCCACCATAACCCATTGAGCAACATCAACAGTGGCAATATCCATAGTCATGGGGGATGCCACCATCGAGGCAACAATACCCATACCAGCAACCTAACCCATATGGCTACTATGTGCAGCATCCAATCTCTCCACGTGACTCTGTTGGTCACGTTACATCACAATATCACTACCAAGCCCATGAGTATTATAGAATTCCTTCTCCTATGAGAGATAACCCACAAATATTCCATCCTTCAAATCCATCCGCAGCTCTCACACCAATAGCTCCATTACCACCTACTCTAGCAATGCAAGGGAAACTCCCTACTCAACTATAGCGGCACAATGCCACAAGGGCTGTAAATCCTCAACCCACTATTGGTTCTGACAACCGTATGAAGAAAAGACCTTTCTTCAGAACCAACAATACAACCAAGCCCTTACAACCACAAGTGGTTGAACCTATAAATGCCTCTCCATCAAATAAATCTTCAGAGCTCCCTTCAAACAAAACACCAAGCTCAACGCATACGGTCATGTTAACACATGCCGTTACTAACTGGATCAAGGCTGGCCACCTTCCCAGGAAATTCTCTGATCCTGCAAGGCCTCTAATATATCTCCAAATAGTTGGGAATGAGCAATGCAAAGCTCTTCTAGATTCAGGTTCTGGAGTCAACTTAATATCGCAAGAAATGTACAAAGCCTGGAACCTGCCTCCATTGAAGAAGAGCAATATTCACCTAGAGTTGGCTGAATAGTCCATCACTGTTCCTTTGGGATTAGTAGAGGACATCATCACCACTATGTGTGGGTGGTCGTACCCAGCTAATTTCCTAGTGATACAAGTGAATAACGGTAAAGAGGACTTTCTAATCATAATGGGAAGGGCATGGCTAAGTATTATAGATGCATGCCTAGGAATCCATGATCTGTCCCTGGAAATATCTAAGGAGAAAACTTTTGGAAAGATCAAGAAGAAGAAGGTTCCATGCATCACATAAAGTGATACAGGGTGTAATTGCGTGCAGAGATCATGGGTTGTGCAAAGTTTAGCATTGCTTGCATGCAACCGGTGTGCACAAGACATTAACATACAAAAGTGTCTGTATGCAGTAGCCACACAACAAGAAGACACTCAGTGGCTGATAGCTGATCAAGAGAGCAACTCACTCATGTGCATGGAACTAACTAAAGAAATAACTTATGCTTACATTGAAAGCATAGATGCACTAGAGTAAGTTCACTGCCAGCTTCCAAGCCTTAACCTTGAAAACATCAACTGGGGGAAGTCAAAAATTCCTGAAAAAATCAAATAAGAGCCCCTAGGATTAAAACCATTGCCCACCAATTTGGAATATATGATCCTTGAAAATGGAAAACTGATAATCATCAACGCAAGACTTGCTTCCAAACAAAAAGGAAGACTGCTGAAAGTAATAAACAAGTGGTCAAAAGCCTTTGCCTGATCATATCCCGAATTAACTGGAATAGATCCTAGGATATGCTAGCATAGAATTTACACTAACCCCTCCATGAAACCTCGAAAATAACCATAGAGGCTATTGAACCCAAAATTGAAGCAAGTAGTAAAAGAAGAAATAGAACAACTTCTTAAGGCTGGGTTCATATATCCCATTGCTGATAGTGAATGGGTTAGCCCTTTGGTAATCATGCTTAAAAAGGGAGTAAAATGGAGGGTGTGCATAGATTTTAGGCTGCCAAACATGGCAACATTTAAGGATCACTTTTTATTGCCATTCGTTGACCAAGTCTTAGACACTATAGCAGGGCATCGCTATTATAGTTTTCTGGAGGGCTATAGTAGATACAACCAAATACAGATAGCCCCAGAAGACCAAGCCAAGACAACGTTCACTAATCCTTGGGGAACATTTGTGCATAAACAAATACTGTTTGGCTTATGTAATGCTTCTAAGCATATTCCAATAGTAGATAAGGAATGGAGTGGAAGTCTTTATGGAAAACTTCTTTGCCTATGGAACAAGTTTTGATCAAGCCTTGGACCAATTAGAGCAAGTGCTGAAAAGATGTGTAGAAACCAATCTAAGGCTCAACTGGTAGAAAAGCCATTTAATGGTCCAAGAAGGCATAGTACTTGGGCATAAGGTTTCACATGCAAGAATAAAGGTAGACCTAGATAAAATTAGGGTCATTCAAGGAATCACCCGTTAACCAAAAATTATCAAAGACATTTGGTCATTCCTTGGAAACACTAGCTACTATAGGAGATTCATTGAGAACTTCTCCAAGATTGCCAAACTGTTGGTAGAGCTAACAAAGAAGGATGTACCTTTTGAGTGGACCAGGAAATGTGAACGAGCATTCCAAACCTTGAAAAAAAAGCTAGTAGAAACTCCCATTCTACAAGCTCCTGATTGGTCCAGACCATTCCACATCATGACTGACGCATCCAATTATGCCTTAGGAGTCATACTTACATAGTTAGATGACCAAAAAAGCCCTTACTACATCCACTGTGCAAGTAGAAGTGTCACCAGTGCACAACTTAACTACACAACTATAGAGAAAGAATTAATGGCTGAAGTGTTTGCATTGGATAAGTTTAGGCACTATGTGTTAGGTTACAAAGTGTTCATCCACATGGATCATAGTGCAATCTGGTTCCTCATGAACAAGATAATGGTTAGCCCTTGTATTATACGATGGCTGGTAATCCTACAGGGGTTCGACCTAATGATGATCGATTGAAAAGCCACTGAGAATGTAGTTGCAGATCATTTATCTTGATTGCATTGGGACAAAAAAGAGGATGAATATGTAATGTCTAATCATTTTCCTGATGAAGCCCTCTTTGCTGATGTAGTGAATAACCAACTACCCACAGAGAAAAACTGGTATAGTAGCATTTTCACCTATCTCCTTACTCAACAAACACCACAGGAGCTGGACCTTAGGAAGAAACAATAATTTCTTCATAGAGCCAAGTACTTCATGGAGATCAATGGACAACTTTACAAAATGTGTCTTGATGACTTGGTTTGATGGTGTGTGCCCGATGTAGACCAATTGAGAGTTCTCCAAGATGCTCATGAGGGCCCTTGTGGGGGTCACTATATGGAGAGACGAATGACTATTAAGATCTTGCTTGCAGGATATTACTGGCCAACATTATTTCAGGATGCCCATCAATTTTTTCGATCTTGTGAGCGTTGTCAACATGATGGGGGAATGACTACTAAAATGGAGGGTTCGCAACAATGGGTTCAATCATTAGAACCCTTCAACATTTGGGGAATAGACTTTATGGGGCCCATTACATCAATGTACAATGGAAAAGCTTACATTGTATTTGTCGTATACTATTTAACAAAATGGGCTAAAGCAGCTGTTGTTAAAGACTGTACATCATCTACAGCTGCACGATTTGTGTAGCAACAAATCGTAAATAGGTTTGGTGTGCCATGTGCACTTATTTCGGATAAAGGAACACACTTCACAGGTGTAACTTTTCAAAAGTTAATGCAACGCTTAGGGGTTGAACATAAATTGACTACACCTTATCACCCCCAAGCTAACGGACAAGCTGAGGTCACAAATAGGGAGATCACTAAAATATTGACTAGGATAATTAGCAAGTATAGGTAAGATTGGAGCACTAAACTGAATGATGCTCTTTGGGCATATCGCTCCACTTGGAAACTCCCTATAGGCAACTCTCCCTATGAGTTAGTGTACAGAAAGCTTCCAACGCTTCCGATTCAAACCAAGCTCCGTACACTATCAACGACTGTGAGCTCCACCTTAACCTTGATCTAGCACATAAACAAAGGTTGGCAACTTTAAATGTGCTAGAAAAAAACCAATTATGTGCCCTATCATCAAATGAGTTGTACAAGGCATATAATAAGCAACGTCATGACTTGAAGATTCGAAAGGCTAAGTATCAACCAGGAGATAAGGTTCTCTACTGGAACTCCACACATGTGCCACAACGAAAAAAATTTCAAACACTATGGGAAGGACCTTACATTATTCATGCAACCTTCCTTTAGGGGCCATGACCATATACAAACCTGAGAGCCCTGATAAGATATTGTTAGTCAATGTGCAATAAACCAAACCCTTCCATGAATTTAGAATGGCCAATGCACATAATACCTCTGAGAGGGGATGACCCTGCTCACTATTTTGGATCTCCTCCTTCCAACTCAGTCATGGGGGAGACAGCCACCTCTGCTAACCATTCGAGGCCCTCAGTTTCTTTTTAAGTTTTTGTTTTACATATTTTTTTTACAAATTTCTTTAATTTTTCTTATTTTTTTTGCACCATCATTTATACTTTCTCATTTCTTTGTGTGACTATTTGTTTTATTTTTTGTTTTTGTTTTTGTTTGTTGTTTTTATTTTGTTGGATTCATCACCTAATAAGTGCTCATGATGCTGGTATGAACTGTATTCTATTGATTGTTAATGTTTGGTTTTTACCTTTGAGTTATAATGTTGATGCTAAGGTATGGTTCTTTTGATATAATAGGCAATGAGTCCATGTCATCCATGCATCCATGAATATCTATGGTCTCTCTTGGCTTGGAATTGTATAGTCCCCTTCTTTAATAATAAAACTATTAACGAAGTGGTGACTGGGCATTTCTCAAACTAAGGAAGGACTTAAGGACTGAAAAGGATGTGACTTCAAAGGGATTTTATGCATTTGTGTTGGCTATTCTCTTGGGTTCTTGGATGTTTTCTTCTTGAGTTTTCTTACCATTCCGACATTGCTCCATTATTGGGAAGTTGAGCGAATAAAAATAATTCTTTGCATGGTATGGTTCTCACACAAAAATAAAAAATAAAAAATAAAAATAGTGAAAATTCAAAGCACACCCCTTAGAAAAAATAATCATCTAGGCTACAAGCATTGGCTATGGAACTAAACAGACATGTTCCCTCAAACTAAGGTCCTTTCTTACTTCCTACTTCTCCCTTTCACATTTTCCTCGGAATGATGGTGACTCTTTGGTAGAAGCATTCTTGTTACTTCAAGTGGATGGATTGGCCAAGTGTATTAATGTGAAGTCACTGGATGTGAATTATTTGAGGCTGGATTTGGAATGAGATCTACTCAGTCACATTAACCATAAGTACACAAGGGGCTATACACCACCTTGTTCTTGGGACTCTATTCCATTCTCTTCTCCTCATCATTCTTTCTCCATTTTCCACTTCATTGATGGTTGTATCAGTAGTCTATATTTTGGTTGATGCATTGTTTTCTCTTTGGTAAATTCTTGTGGTTAAGTCTTTAACTCTTGCTTCCAAATGACATTTCTGGAGCCTACAGACTCTTTGAATGTGGGTTTGTCAAGGCATAAAGGGAATGAGCCTGCTTTGGGGAGGATCCACTGGCATTCCTATTTGGTGCATCAGTTAAGTTCTTTTCCTTAAATATTTTCGCAATTAACATTTTTTCATTTCATTCCCATATCTGACATCCATTTTATCGACATTGCCATTGTTTCTTTTTCTCCATCTTTTTTATTCCTTATCTTTTTCCATTCTATCGCTCCTGGAGGATCACTCTTAGTCATGGGGCCCCTAGTCCAATTTTTTCTATTTTTCCTAACCCCTACACCTTGGGTAGTCACTAGTGTTATATCTCTGGAATTCGTATTGGCCATATCACAACTTAGCTAGTGGACCTTACACCGAGGCAAGGTATCAACTGCATTGTGATTTACTTATCCTTGCTCATATGTAACTGTGTTGTGTGTGTAGATGGTAATCATACAAAAATGGACTAGACTTGGAGGAAACACTTAGGATGGACTAGTGCTGGAACGATTGTGCAAGGAACAAGATTGATGGCGTGGCTATGGATGAACAATGAAAGGTGCAATCTTAGCTTTGGAAGCAACACATCTTCTCCTTTTCTTTCTCTCTTTCTTCTTTCTTAGCTGCCAAATAAGGCTAGATGTCAATTGTGTATAGTGTTCACTTTTGTAGTCATGAACACTAATGTTGCCATATTTTGTAATGTTGATCCATTCACATGTCATCCCATTCACCATTAGTTGTCATTCAAGTCAATAATCCCATACCTTTCCAATATTTTGTAAGAAACTCGAGGATGAGTTTTCATTTAGTCATGGGGGTATGATGAACTGTGATATTGCATACACGATATCGTCTATGCGATATCACATCCACCATGCGATATCGCGTCCTGCCTCATCTTCTATAAATAAGAGGTGGTACCCTTGGTTCCCATACATTAGATTTAGACCCTTAGCTAAACTCTTGCAGTTTTGTCATTCCAAAGTTAGAATTATTTCTGTGTGCCCGCAGTAGGAGTCATAGAGTGAACGGATCTTTATTCGAGTAATTTGTACCTGAGCACAATTTTGTGTATGGTAATAAAGAAAAACTTTATGATGAACCTTCCAGCATACAGATGAAGCTAATTAGTAATTAATTATTGTTTAATGCTTTCCTAGTTAATTAATATCTCTCTCAACCTTCAATCCCCTTAGTTAAATACACTCAGTACGACCGCTTTGAGCATGCGTGTAGTGCTTGGGAACCCAATAACGATTAACATCTAGTAATCACAGTAGTGTTGCATTAGTTTAAGATGTGTAGGGCAAGTGGGAACAAATACTATTATTAGGAACATTTAGAAACTAGTTAATGAATAGTTAATGTAAGTTAGCCACTTAGTTCTCTCTCCCTCTCCTTTATTAGCAGAAGACATAAAAAATACAAAAGCTATAAAAAACATATACCTCAAGCTTACTTAACCATACAACCATGAAAATATAAGTAAGTTTGGGAAGAAAATGATTGATTAACCCTAAGTGTTCCATTAAAGTGCATAAGCACTTGGTCCTTCGAGTTCAACCGGATCATGTGTGAAACACTTGTATTCATATGGTTGAGTGTAGGGGTACCTCACCACTCATCAAAGTACTTGGCTCAGTGAAGAAACTGTTGTTTCTTCTTAAGGTTTAACTCTTGTCGTGTTTGTTGGGTGAGGAGATAGGTAAGAATGCTATTATATCAATTTGTCTCTGTGGGTGATTGATTATTCACTACACCAGCAAAGAGGAATTCATCAGGGAAATGATCAAAAATTGCATACTCATCCTCTTTGTTGTCCCATTGCAACCGAGATAAATGATCAGCAACTACATTCTCGGTGCCCTCGCGATAGATCATCGTTAAATCGAACTCTTGTNTTCTTTCTCTGTGGTAGTGTAGTTAAGTTGTGCACCAACGATACTCCTACTTGCACAATGGATGTAATAAGGATGCGTCTAGTCATCTAACTATGTAAGTATAGCTCCTAAAGCATAATTGGATGCATCAGTCATGATATGGAATGGTTTGGACCAGTTAGGAGCTTGTAGAATGGGTGTTTCTACTAGCTTCTGTTTTAGAGTTTGGAAAGCTAATTCGCATTTCTTGGTCCACTCAACAAGTACGTCCTTTTTCGTTAATTCCACCAATGGTTTGGCAACCTTTGAAAAGTTCTCAATAAATCTCCTATAGTAGCCAGTATGTCCAAGGAATGATCGAATATCTTTAAAAGTTTCTGGTTGATGGGTAATTCCTTGGATAATTTTGATTTTTTTGGGGTCTACCTCTATCCCTATGTGTGAGATTTTGTGCCCTAGTACTACACCTTCTTGGCTCATCAAATGGTTTTTCTACCAGTTGATCCTCAAATTGGTTTTTACACATCTTTTTAACACTTACTCTAACCAGTCCAAGGCTTGATCAAAGTTTGCTCCATAAGTGGAGAAGTCGTTCATAAAGACCTCCACCCCATTCCCTATTTGCTGTTGGAATATGCTTAGAACTAGTCGTTGAAATGTTGCAGGGGCATTGCACAAGCCAAATGACATCTATTTGTATGTGAATGCTTCCCAAGGACTAGTGAATGTAGTCTTGGCTTGGTCTTCTGGGGCTATTTGTATTTGGTTATATCTACTATATCCATCCAGAAAACTGTAATAGCAATGCCCTGTGATGATGTCTAAGACTTAGTTGAAAAATGGCAATGGAAAGTGATCTTTGAATGTTGCCATATTTAGTAGCCTGAAATCTATGCACATCCTCTATTTGCCTCCATTTTTAGGCATAATAACTAAGGGGCTAACCCATTTGCTATCAGCAACGAGGTATATGAACCTAGCCTTGAGAAGCTGTTCCATTTCTTTCTTAACTACTTACTTCAAGTTAGGGTTCAATCACCTCTATGGTTGACTTTGAGGCTTCTATGTTGGCATATCCTAGGATCTATTCTAGTTGATTCAGGATATGACCAAGCTAAGGCTTCCAACCATTTATTTATTACCTTCAAAAATTCTTCTTTCTGTTGAGGAGCAAGCTTAGCGTTGATAATTACTAGTTTTTCATTTTTAAGGAACATGTATTACATACCGATGGGCAATGGTTTCAGCTTGAGGGGCTCCTGCTTAAATTTTTCAAGGATTTCCAACTTCCTCCAGTTGATATTTTTAAGGTTAAGACTTAGAAGTTGGTAGTGGACTTGATCTAATGTGTCTATGCTATCGATGTAAGCACAAGTCAAACCCTCAGTTGGTTCCATGCATATGAGTGAACTCCTTTCTTGATCAACTATCAGTCATTGGGTGTTTTCCTATCGTGTGGTTGCTGCATACATGCATCTTTGTATGTTAATCACTTGTGTACACTAATTACATGCAGGCAATGCTAAACTTTGCACAAACCATGACCTCTGCACACAATTACACCTTGTGTCACTATATGCGATGCATGAAACTTTCTTCTTTTCGATCTTTTTGAATGTATTTTCCTTTGATATTTCTAGGGAAAGATCATAGATTCCTAGGCATGCGTCGATGGTGCTTAGCCATGCTCTTCCCATTATGATTGGAAAGTTCCCCTTAGCATTGTTTACCTGAATCACTTGGAAGTTAGCTGGGTACGACCACCCACAAACAATGGTAATAATGTCTTCCACTAGTCCCAATGGGATAGTGATGGACTGGTCAACAAACTCTAGATGGATGTTTCTCTTTTTCAATGGAGGCAGGTTCTAGGCCTTGTACATTTCTTGAGAAATCAAGTTAACACCAGAACCTGAATCCAAAATAGCCTTGCACAATGCATTTCCAGCGATTTGTAAGTATATCATATGACTCCCAAGATCAGAGAATTTCCTAGGAAGGTGGCCAGCTTTGATCCAATTGATGATGACATGTGTTAGCATGACTGTATGCATTAAGTGCGGTGATTGGGTTGAAGGGGGCTCTGAAGTTTTGATTAATACTAAGGCATCTAAGGAATCATCCACTTGTGATTGCAAGGGCTTAGTTGGACTATTGGTTCTAAAGAAATGTCTTTTCTTCATGTGGTTGTTGGAACCAACAGTAGGTTGAGAGTTAATAGCCCTTGTGGCTTTACGTTGCTGCGGCTGGGTAGGGATTTTACCCTGCATAGTTGGAGTAGGTGGTAGTGGAGCCATTGGTGGAAGAGATGTAGCTGGATGAGAAGGATGATATGCTTGCAAGACATCGCCCTTACAGGAGGGAGTCCCATAATACTCACGAGCTTAGTAGTGAGGTTAAGAAGTACCGTGACCAGTAGAATCACATGGAGAGACTAGCTTCTGCACGTAATATCCATATGGGTCAGGTTTCCAGTAAGGATACTATTGCCTTGGTGGTGGCATTCCCCATGATTGTGGGTATTTCCACTATTAATATTTCTCAATCGGTTGTGGTGGAGTTCCACTGGGATAATACGTTAAGGGTTGGTGGAACTGTCTTATGTTACCTTGAGGATAAGGTAACCTTCGGGATGCTTGCCGTTTGTTCAATCATGGGTTGAGTGCATACACCCCAGACTTCTGTAGATGTGAGATTACAGGGCAACATCCCTTAGGATGGTCATATTGACATATCTCACATCCACTATCATTATCTATTTCTAACACCACAACCTCTTCAATGATGGCAACTTTGCCCTTACACTTACTACGTGCATGTTCAGCTTCTCTCTTTTTTCTTTTTTTGTGATCACTACCTTGCTCTCTAGACTCCTCTACTATTTTAAGAACAGTTTAAAATCTATTGTCTAGGGAATCCCACATTTGATCTAATTTTGCCAAAACTTATGATGTCATCTTTTGGATAGGCAAAGTTTTCCTATTCACCATCTCTTTGAGTGGTGACTCTTCTTCATCCTCACAAAATCTTACTCCCCTCTTCCGAAGGAAAGAATCTTGATTATACTCTTCTGTACTTTCTCTCTTTCATAGCTCATCTTTTTCCTTAGCAACTTGCTCCAACAGTCTTTGGATTTGATGAGACCTAAGCTCAAATAGTCTTCCTTGGGCATAAGCCCATCCACGAGATGGCGCAGTTGATCCCTTTGCAAATAACCATGGCTAGGAAAATGATGTAATAGTGCACAGTATCGGCCCATGACAGCATCCAAGGGTTCATGTCCTCCTTGTTTCCATCCTTGGATTTTCTTTCACAAGTTAGACACTCAGGAGTACGTTTGGTACTTATCATTGAATAATTCTAACATAGTACTCCATCTACGAATAGATTCCAGTTCTAAGGACTGGTACTAGCTATCTGCTTCTTTAACTAGTATCCGTGGGAACAACTTAAGTTTTTTCCATTCGTTCTCTATGTTTATGTAAGGTATACGTGTCATGGAATGCTTATAAATGATTTTGAGGATCAGTGTTGTATCCCCATTCAAATCATGGGATGCTGTTCATATCTAATCTCTTGATCCTACTATCTTTCTGATGCCTTGTTGGAATTCTAACAGCCTTAGTTATGTCTAACATACTTCAAGTAGCAAGTAGGGGTTCATCGTGATCATCTTGTCCATGTCGTCTATGATGCCTACGTTGTTCCCTACTCTCCCTTCTTCTATGTCGTGACTTTCTAGAGTGCCTTTGTCCCCTTTTCTAGTTGTTTCATCTATGACTTCCACTTTGCCTACCTTTACCCCATGATCTTTTTCTTTATGACCATGTCCAAATATTAAAGGAGAGGGTGAAGGAGATGATGAAGGTAAAGAAGAAGGAGAACCATCATCATGATGGTGTCTACTACCTTCTTTTCTATGGTCTTGTCCTTGATTGCGATTACGATCAGAATGTCCACCTTTATCATGAGTTCATGTTCCTTTTTCGGATCCTTTGTGCCCGTGGGTATCAGAACCTAGGTTATGAATAGTGGAATGAAGGTCCTGGTACATAACCCCTTGGCCAAAGTCAAGGGGAGGAACATCATTGTGTGGCCCACTGCTTGAGGTAGGTTCACCACCCTCATTTTCGCTTAAGACATGTGGGGCATCCTGGGATCACTTACCCTTCAAAGACTTATGATGTCTCTCTTGTTGCAAGTTCCTTTGACATTGTACCTCTGTGGAATAGTATTCTCTCAAGTCATGATCTTTCACAACGTATTCTGTATGTAAGTGCGACATGCCAATTCGTATGAGAGCACGAAGAAGCATGCTCGGGACTGAACGATCGAGAGGTAACACTATGTTACCTTCTAAGTCTTGCCAATGCAGTTGTTCGTCTTGATGGAGGATAAAGGTAAAGTTTGGTATATACTCATCAGGATGAATATATACCACTCAAACTTGTTGAGGGACTAGCGGATCAACGTCATGTGTATTACGTCATTGACTGTTTCTTGTTTTAGACCTAGGCAGTGAGGCGCTTTTGTACGAAGAAGGAGACATACTTGTCTTTTTAGTGTGCAATGTATCCTTGTTTATTATTCTCTCAACCAACCCTAAGGATTCGTTCCAACGATGTGAATGATTTCCTAAGTTCTAATTAGTGCACAAAAAACTAAGTCCTTGGAAACAGTGCTAATGATGAGCGACGAGGTACCCCTATGCTCAACCATACGAATATGAGTGTTTCATGCACGATTTGGTCGAATTCCAAGAAGTAAGTGCCTATGTGCCTTTGTGTAACAAAGACAGGTTGGTTGATCATTGTCTTCCCAAGCTTACCTATATGTCACGATTGTATGGTTAAGTAAGCTTGAGGCATTTGATTTTTATAGCTTTTATGTTTTTATGTCTTGTGCTAGTAGGGAAAGAGAGAGATAACTAAGTGACTAATTTAACTTAACTATTAATTAACTAGGCTTTAACTAGTCCTAACACCAATATCCGTTTTCACTTGCCGTACACATCCTAAACCAGTGCAACACTACTGGGATTACCAAATGCTAATCGTTACTAGGTTACCAAGTGTTACACACATGCTTGAAGTGATTGTACTGAGTGTATTTTAACAATTTGCTTAATTGATCAAAATGAATTGCTACGCTAATAACAAAAATGTAAAGTGCATAAAATAAAATAAAATAAAATAAATGTATAAGAAAATAAAATAAAAGAAATGCGTAAGAAAACAAATCTCAAGTGTTGTAAAGATGAATCAAAGAGCTTGTCTTTATTGCTGTACACAAGGTGTGTCAGGTACACAATGCTCATATAAAGATATGCCCACACTTCGACCTCTTGCTGTAGGCACTTGGAAAATACTCTAACTTTCAAATAGACTACAAGAGTTTCGCTACTTGACTGCTACCAGACTTCTTCTTCAATTGTGCACCTGGGCACTATATTTATAGACTTGGGAGCAACTACTCTATTAATTAGAATAACTACTCTAATAATTAGAGGAACCACTCTAATAATAACCACTCTAATTATTAGAGTAATTGCTCCAATAATAACCGCTCTAATAATTAGAGTAATTACTCCAATAATAAACTCTCTAATTATTAGAGTAACCACTCCAATAATAATCACTCTAATAATTAGAATAAACTGCTAGAGTAACCGCTCTCATAAAAAACAAATCTCAAGTGCTACAAGAATGAATCAAAGAGCTCGTC
Source organism: Gnetum montanum (assembly GCA_015680685.1). Taxonomy (NCBI): domain Eukaryota; kingdom Viridiplantae; phylum Streptophyta; class Gnetopsida; order Gnetales; family Gnetaceae; genus Gnetum; species Gnetum montanum. Next base: position 49,411 of record MNCI01012397.1, on the reverse strand, counting down.
TTTGTTGCTGTACACAAGGTGTGCTTAGGTACATAATGCTTGAATAAAGATTCATCCACACTTAGACCTCCTATTGTGGGCACTTGGAAAATACTCTAACTTTCAAACAGACTACAAGAGTTTCGCTACTTAACTGCTAAAAGACTTCTTCCCAATTATGTGCCTAGGCACTGTATTTATAGACTTGGAAGAAACTACTCTAATAATTAGAGTAACCGCTCTAATAATTAGAATAACTGTTAGAGTAACCGCTAGAGTAACCACTCTAATAATTAGAATAATTGCTAGAGTAACCGCTAAAGTACCCACTCTAATAATTAGAATAACTGCTAAAGTAACCACTAGAGTAACCACTCTAATAATTAGAATAACTACTAGAGTAACCACTCTAATAATTAGAGTAACTGCTAAAGTAACCACTAGAGTAACTACTCTCATCAACTATCATTTTCTAAGAGGTCAAGTTGAAAAGAAAAAAATTGAATTTGTGTATTGTAAGTCTAAAGACCAAATCACAGACATCCTCACCAAACTGCTGAAGTATGAAGCTTTCATCAAGATGAAGCATTTGTTGGAAATGATAGAGTTATTGAATTAGGCTTAAGGGGAGCATGTTGGGAGTAAGCCTAATTATTGGAAAAAATAGGTATGAAGCAGCAGATAATAGTACTTAATTAGAAGTTTACTTTTCTTGAACTACACTTTCCTTTTCTACCATTTGATAGTTTTAGAATTCTCTCTAAAGATGAGATAAGACCTCTAAACTTATTGTGAAGATATACCTTAGTTAATTTTTAAATGTTTCAATTTTTGTAATCCTAGATGTGGTTATTTAAGTTTGTCTTGGGATCGGTCATGGACACAAAAGTTGAGAGTTGAATGTATGTGGTTTCTGAGAAATAAAATAAAGCTTGTTGTTAATTTCTGCTTTCTGCATTTGCATAATAAGATTGAGTCTTTTTTATGTTGTTATTTCTTTCTTTTATTACTCTATCAGCATTTCCATTGGCGAAACTTTGCAATATTTAACGCATTTATTTCTAGGTCTATACAAGGGGAAGTAACAAAGGTATTAATGGAATTACAATGATAGAAGGTTGCAGAAACATAACATATCAATTTTTTAAACAAGAAACTATGGTATTTTTTAAAGGATACAATAGAGTAAAGAACAAGTGGTAGAAGATATTTCTAAATGCAAACAAAGAAAGTAACAAAACAAACTAATCACCAAGAATGACTTCATTGATGCTTGGTTGAAGGTTGTTATAAATTCTGGATGTTCATGTTTAAGCATGCTAAGCAATAAACACAAAAAGATGAGAAAATGAGTCTTCACTCCTACATGTAGGACATTGAGGAGAAACATTTCTCATATGTTTAAGACAGGTACCTGATAGGAAGAGATTGATAAATAAGACATCATAAAAGAAATTTGAATTTTAGAAAATGTACGATCTCTCTAAGTATCTATCATTTTCCTCATCCAAAAGTCTAATAATACTTGTATTTTGCAAGCCTTTTTAAATTTATTATGAATAAAATCATTCTTCGTAATAATCTCATAAGCAACTTTCAAATTAAAATGGAAAAAAAAAAGATTTTCTATCATTCCAAAAAATATCTGAAAAAGTCTAATGCAAATTGTTGTCAACTTTAAATAAATTCTCAAAATTAGAGAAAGAATGAGATACCTTTAGGATTTTTAAATTGAAAGCAATATTGTTGGGCCTCTTCTTTTTATGTTACATTGAGTAAAAATCTAATGCATTCGTATTTTCATTGTTGGTCCCTACTAAAAATTTCTTTTTTTTTCTAAAGAGAAATTCTTCTTAGATATGAAGAATTTAATAGCATCTTTAGAATTAAAATGATTAGTAAAAGGTTGAGAACTTATTAAAGAAGATTTTATATGTACTGCTGAAAACTACTATTATTTACCTTTTTTAAAATATTACTATTTCTTTTCCTCACAAACAACTTTTTTATTAAGAATATGATATATTCCAATAACATGACCTTCATGACAATAATAGTTGTAACATCCTTGCCAATTATAGTATGCACTACACATCATATAGTAATGTTTTTGACTTTGTCTTTAAGATTGTGCCAATGTTGCTAACAATTTCACTTTCAACACTTTGAAAAATAAGAGAAAGATTTTCTAATTTAATCCAACAAGGATTTTTAGAGTAATAGAGATCAAAATTAACTTTCCATTTCCAAGCAATGAAAGTATTATGTTGATCCATAAAAACTTTGAGATCTAATGATTTTTTAATCATTTAAAAATTGGTTAGCTCACCAAGCAAAAAGAAAGAAAAGAAAGAAAAAGGATCATCACCCAAAGCCACAATGTTCATTCTACCAAGCAAAGTATATAGCAAGTATGCAAACCATTAATTCCATAGTGTTAAAGAAGAGCTTGAATCACTAGTGCAAAATCCTTATTTGGATGAATAAATCCAATAATCTACAAAAATGTTTATCATGAAGTAATATATTTTAACAAATATTTATATAAATCATCAAGTAAAACAAAATCAAAAGTTCAAAGTTTTTCATAATTTCTATAATATGAGAAACATTAGAATTTTTCAATCTTTAGATCATTCTTCACCAAAAAAATTATGATGCAATAACTTTGCAAGAAATCCTTGAGATCAATAGACCACTTGGAATAAGTTTGTAAAAACCACATAGAACATGACAATGTGTCAATTTATCATATCCTTTAAAATTAAACTTGTTACTCACAAACTACAAGCTATGTAACTTTAGTTACAAGGCCGTGGATTCAAATATTGCAATACTTAAAAAACATCCCATTTGGGATAAAAATGAATGAGGACTTACTCTTAGCCATTTTTATATATTGCTAAAGGCTTCCTTGTCTACAAAGAGAAAAAGATTACTCTATTCAAAGAAATAGTATAAAACATTTCAACATTACAAATAAACTATAATAAAAACAATGAAATGTTAACCTAGTAGTAAAACTCTTGATTTAAAAACTCTAAGTTATGGGTTTAATTTTAGTGGGTAATGCTAAATTAGAAAGTTCTAATCAGACTATATGTCTTAGGGGTTAATATTGTACCTATTGTTTTGAATATCTCATTTGGTATGCTAAATTTATAATAAATATAAAAGAAAACAATGGTTCTTCTATGCCTTTTAAAGTCTTATAATGTATTAAATTTTTCAAAATAACTGATATTTTCAAATTTGTAGAAACTTTGGTTATAGGGATATTTGAACCTAAAACATAACCAAACTATTAAAAAACATATTTAAAATGGTAGTATATGAGAAAATTGCATAACAAATATAATCTCAAATGAGACATGACTTTTAAAAAGATTTTTATTTAAAAGCACGAACCACATTTTCATGGAAAGTTTCACTGAAACTAAATTCTTCATCATCAAAACTGGATTGGAAAGATTAAAAGAATAATTCATTACCCTCAATTTACTCACCTCCTATTTGTTGAAGATGCCTCTTTGTTTCCTTTCCAAGGCTCTCAAGTCATCTTAGCTAATAATCATGGTTTTTTACATAATTTTGTAGTGATTTTTACTTTACTTGCACTTAAGTTTTTGAATTTGTAAAGCTTTCAATCCTTCATAGCTCACTCTCATTACTACTTGCATGATTTTTCTTTGACTTCTAGCTTGCAAATTAATTTAAAACTAGCTTAGTTATATATTTATAATATATATCTATAAATTACCGAGAGAATCTTATTTGTTTACATCTTTTGATTAAAAAATTTCACGATTTCTGAACGAAGAACAAGATTTAAAAACACAAATTTTCATGCCTTCTAAGAACAAGAGTTCTATAACTTATTTTTTCCTAAGGATGGGTTTTCTGAAATTTTTTTTTTATCAATTAATGTATGCTCTCACTCTCCGCGGAGACGAATTATATACAAATAAATAACTTCAACAAGTCAAAACAATGAAACAGAGAATACCACCACTATTTGTACAATAAGTTGACTGTCCCAAAATTTGCCGTGATTTCTTAGTTTGAAATTGTTGGAGATAGAATGGACTTGCAAATCGATGACATGCGGACATCACAAATTGAAACGTGGCTTCTTCTGTGTCCACACGTAAAAGTGTAAAGTATGTGCAATAATAATAAACTGTAGGCTTTAACCAGAGAGTTTTTCAAAGTCGTTCTGTTTAAGAATTCAATAGAGTTCACTGTTTGTACTTTGAAATTTCTTAACTGCGAACGTAATTTCCTTTCACTTTTCAACAGACTTTCTCTCAATTCTGGTCAGGAAAACCGGAGAACATCTCTTTGTAACTCATAAGAGAATAACATCTACGCATCAAAAGAATCTGATTCGTGGAAGCGAGGAATCGAGGATTCGTGATTCTGAACGTGTTGGGTACGTGTGCCTCAAAAAAAAGTGGGGACGGATTCGTAGCGGGGGACATGATAGAGAAAATTTAAATATATTAATTTTTTTAAAAAATTAAATCTCATATATCATATAAAAAATGTTGTAGAATATAGAACAAGTACAATGTAAATTCAAAATATTGTTAATGCTTAAAAATTGCATAAAAGATTGCAATGAAACATTAAGTATTGAGTCTCATGTGTATTATAAAATATTTTAGCATTATCATATATATATATGATAAAGAGTTTCTTGCCAAAGCTTAGAAATTGTCACATTGTTCAAATTCTAATTTTAACCTATATTTTCTCCTTGCTCTACTCTAAAAAGTAAATTTGTACCTCTACTCTAAAGAGTAAATTTGTAAAACGTGCTTCATTTTGTTCTATGTCATTAATATCATTTGCATGGCAATCATCTTCATCAAGGATTGAATCATCAATATTAAGATTCATTGCTCCAGAAACATTAGCTAAGTCAGTAGAATAACTTTCTCTATCATCAACTATTGGAACATCATCATCTTCTAGATTAACATCCCAACAAAGAATAGGTGATTGCCTATATTTTATTTCCTTTCTTTCTTCCAATCTAATCATGCTATGAAGAGATACTAATTTTTCAACTCTTTTTGGAGTTAGACTATTTCTTTTGATCCGATAAATGAAAAAATATGTTGACCAATTTCTCTCGGAAAAAGATGCAACCTACATAAATGATAAAAATAAGAATAAATTTTTGCATTGTTAAAAAATTCATTTTATAAATTATTCAAAACTTCATCAATAAACAAACTCATTTGAAACTTAAGACCTAATAACCTATTAATTATGGTGTTTAAAAAATGCATGATATATAAAACATCACTATTTCAAGTTTTCAAACATCACATTTCATAAATTAATTAAGAAAATTAATACGTATTAATATTTGTTATGTGTTTAATAAAAAAACTGATTTGAGAAAGAAACTTCACTGCTAAAGTTTGACATCTAAGAGTACCTGCTACCATCTCCACCATGCAAACTCCACCATCAGCTAGATCTTCTTGAGGTATTCTATCCATATTAAGTATAGCATCTTCACATTTAAATGCTTAGTAAATTGAAGCCTATTCTTACATCAAAATCAAAATCGTCACAAGGCCTTGTTGAATTTAATGCATATTCAACCATATTCTTAATATTTAATGCATATGCAACCATATGCAATGGGGTATTTATAGCATTCATCTTTTTAGAATCAATGGAAGTAACTGACTATTATAAAAATCAAGAGAGCTATCAATTTCTATACCATATTTTCATAAATTACATAAATTTTTTATCTTTATCAACATAAAAGATGAAATCAACAATAGGTTGTGCTATTAGAAAAAATATTGCTACATTTTCATAAAAAACTAATACCAAGTATATAAGCCAATAAAGTTTATCAGAATCCCTTCCCACCACCATTTTCACAAAGCTCTATCTGCTTCTGCGTTGTTAATAATGCTCTCGGCAAGTTCACGACATGTTTTGGACTTATGGGCTTACTTTATAAAATTGGGATAGCAGGAGATTCAAAGGCAGGTCTTTGGAATTTTTGAATTTGTTGTTGTAGGTTGAGTTCATGCCTCTTGCATGTTTAACTGCAGATGTTGACTAGGGCTTCCCAAAAAGATTTAGGAAGGATATGGTGCTGAAATTTTGTTTGAACTTTGAACAAATGTATGCTTTGAACTATTCTGATTGCACTTGCAGAGGGAGGGAGGCCTGCAAGGAGTTTTGTAACCAACTGATTCCCTTCCCTCACAGGTTGTGCATTAATGACTAGCTGGAATGACGGTTACAGGTTGTGCATTTATGACTGGCCGAAATCACGGCCGTTACCTGAAACCAGAGACACAACATGATATGGCCATGGCCCATGAATAAAAATATGAAACCAATCCACTAAATAAAAATCTTTTTTCTAAAATCATCTGAATAAACTAAAACGAAAAGTAAAGATCAGGTAAATGTAAGCAAAATAGGCAACTCAATTGATACGAAAATCCACTACTAAACATCAGATAGGCAGGAACGTGTTCTCACAAACTGGAAGAGCAAGATGGAAGGGGAAGAAAAGCGGATTTTGTGCTCACGAATCAGGATAGAGATGGAGAGAAATCTTTACAGCAACGAAAGCGGAAAATAACAAGTGAGAACCAAGAGCCAACGTTCAGCTGAAAAATTGTGTATTAAGATTACAAAGGTAAAGCATGTAGCGCTTGCATTTAAAAAACGGAAGAAATATCATCCAAATTTTTTAAGAACAAAAACTAGAATTAAGGATCGAAGAGAATTGCTCGCAATGCGTGCTTACGCAGGCTCGGCAAGCCCGTCCAGATTGCGCTAGAAGGAAACGATCGATTTTCTGAAAAATATAGAATGATAAAAAATATAGAAACTGAAAAATATAGAATAATAAAGTATAGAATGATAGATGTGCAGCGCATTCGGTAAAGGTAACAACTCATTCTCTAAGCATCAATAGATAAATCCGATAAGGCAAATCTGTCACCCAAATCAAACTGGGCAGACGAGACCCTTGCATAAAAAAAAAATGTTCATCGTCTTCTTCGTCATTGCCTGCAAATGAAAAACGGAAAATGAAGCAAAAAATTTTAAAGCTGAAAGAGAAACAAAGCGTTTGGAGAGTGCGGAAGCATCCAAATCCCTATCAATGGCGGAATAGGAGAAGCGTCTGTAAATAAAATAAAAGGTATTGGACGCGGATGCAATTTGCAGAAAACAGGTAAGATTTGACGCGATTGGCAGTAAAAATAGGTAAGATTTTAATCGACAATGAATGCTGTCGTTGAGAGTTGAAAAATCGAACCAAAAATTATAATTTACGCACCCAATGCGGATTTTACACGCTTCTGTACGCGTGCCCGAATCCACCGCGAACGGTTCGTGAGATTTTCTTGGGAATCGCGAATCTCCGGCGCATAGAATAACATTGGAGGGGCCACACCTGTGGCCATGCCAAGCACAAAGAAAAAGATGACAAAGGCCCATGGCCATGGCATCACTGCGATTGCACATGCGCCTGCGCCTCCTTCGATGAGCGCTTAGAAATCGTCTTGTTTTGGAGTTCTGTACGGGCAGCAGCTCATAAAAATTGCAGACACTTCATTAAAAGGGGCAATGTCCTAAGAAAAAAATCACGTAACCGTCTCTCTCCCTCTGCACAGGAGGCAATAGCCAGCCAGGAAGCTAGTGGGACGTCGGTTTTTTTTTCCTAAGTGGCTGCGGGCAGCCTTCCTTCACCGGTGACTACGGCAGCGGGCGGCAGGTTTTGGGTGTGCCTCAACTCTCTGTCTACGAGGTGCGCCCATCAGCAGCAACGGAGACGTGGACGGAGGTGAAAACAGAAGAGGCTCGATGTCAGCCTGACAGCAACTTAGGCAGGCCTCTTTAGGCACGGTTGGAGATGAATTAAGTGGCAGACTGCAGGGGGCACATAGGTCGCGCAAGGCAGGAAATGACAGATGCGCGATGCCAGACAGTCGCACCTCTCGCATGTCTATTAACAACGGTGGATGTCAGTAATGGACGTTTTTTTTTTCTCTGTTTTTCTCTCTTTCAGCAGGCAGAAGTCTTTCTCTACTCATAAACAGAAACCCCGCAGAGAAACGTTGCTCCCGTAATTGACTCGGAAAGACTCAAGGCAAAGCATTTCGTCTCAAGGAAGTAACATGGAAATTGCCTACCCATTGCCAATTTACTGCGTTTTTCTGTAGGCGCTCTCCAATCAATGCAAATTGTTCATCGAATGAGGCATATTTATGGTTTTCAACGGACACAACCTTTGGAACGAGGACTCAACACCTTTCAACACGATGTAACCTTTGCATTATGCACAAAATTGGCGTTACCGAAATGGCCTATCTGAAATTTTAGTTACACATCAACGTAGTTACACGTCAGCATTATGTACAAAGTTGCGTTACTGAAATGGCTCGTGGGAAAGAACAAACAAAATTACCAAATTATGATTGACGGCCTCTTCAAAAAATACAATATTTATGAGGGGGGGGGGGGTGTCGGACCCCGAAAAGAAGATTTATTAAAATTAAAGGAGCATCAATTACAACAACTTGAATAAGTCATAAGGTTAAGGGAAGGGGAAAACTGAGAGCAACGTGAATGACACTCCGGAAACACCTTAAAAATAAACTAGTATTAGAGGAGGTACCCCAAGTTGGGACACAACCAAATGTTCGCACAGACTAGCTTTTTACAAAATAGAATGACATAGAATTTGATGCTAAGTGTAACTAAAACACATAGGTCTTTCCCATAGCTGCAGGAGATGAACCAATTGATGACTGTCCAGATTGAACTTGGATGCTTGAGATGTGAGTTGAAAATAGGTGAGGCGAAAGATCTGCAACATCTCCAACCTGGTAAGCAAACATTTGTTAGAATACTCTGTCTTTTGAAATAGAACATTGCATCTT
>MNCI01012397.1:3326-36811 GCA_015680685.1 Gnetum montanum | reverse complement strand
ATATCCAGTTCAATACAATAACGGCGAATTTGAGTTCCATTGATCGCCTTACAATGATCGGAAATAATAGGGCCCAGGGTGCTAACAATGTCCCTCTCAACAGAGGAGAAAATGAGTGGAAGATTGGGCAGTTCTATGTAACAAGGAATTATATTAAAAGCGGGGTCATTGACATTAAAGTCAAATACAATATTTATGAACTAAATTGAACTATTTTTCATATCAATATATCATATAAGACTTTTGGCTTTTTGGATTGCAAAATAATTTAAATAAAAGCTAGATTTGTGAATTGAAATAAAATATATATTTTAAGTCTTGAACCTTACATTAGTTTAGCTATAACCAATATTTATTACACAATGCTCTTATATTTTATGCTAATTCATTAAGATTCTATCCTTTAAGCAACTATTAGCAGTGAGGTGTTAACTTAGTAGTGCAGGTCTTAGCCTAGTAACCCCAAGTCATAGGTTCAATTCTACTCAATAGAATTGAGTTATAAACTTCTATAAATCTTAGGGTGTACCCATGTTTTACTTATTTTAGGTTCTAACACCCCTATCTTTTTTTTAACTCTTTTCTTCCAAATTTTAATAATTCTTTTAGGTTCTACAATATCAAGAAAGTTATCTTGTTGCAAAATGTTTTTGGGTTTATCTCTCATGGGTAAAGACAAGCAAAGGTTATTAAAAAAATCTAAGCTACTTGCTCATTGGAGGTGTTTCTAAATCTAGAATACTTCATGTCATTCATTCTATTCCAACCTCTAAGGCTGCTTATTATGTACTCAATAATTTGAAAAGAGTGGAGTTCATTTTTATGACAATTTCCAAGCTTATTACATTAAAACATTCTGAATACTATATGTATATACCTATTAATGAACCAAAGAACCAAAACTATAATTTGAGATCTTGGTTATTTGAAATACATTGGTATGGTTCTTCTTCCTATATAGATGATGACAAAGTTATATAACCAAAGCCTTAATGCTCATCACCCTTAATGCTCATACCAGGAGGATGGATGAAAGCCTAAGCTTCAATTTAATGTGATATTCCCTTTAAAAGAACTCTAATCATAACTCCAATTTCAAAAAATTTGGCATTTCTATGCTAGTAGAAAGGAAAGATTACAACCATAACTGTGCTTATAAAAACGTATTTATATATTGTAAAGTATATATAACTAACAAAATTTAAATAAAAAATATTAGCTAAAGTTTTTAGTTTCAAGAAAAATCAGACCAATAAGGAAAGCGCACTTTTCCAAGACAAAGGAGAAAATACAAAAGGAAGCGTAGGGCCATCTGTGTTGGAACTGGATCACGATTTGGTTTAACTGTTATATTCCAAGGCAGGCTTCTTACTGTTTGTTTTGTTCTATTTTTTAGCCTAATAGTGTCGACTGTCAACTATCGAGTAGCGATTGTTTTGTTTATCCGTTTTCACATTCTTCTCGGTATTGAAGCAGCTATTGCAGGAAATTTTCTTCTTAGTAGCCATTGCAAAAAATTTTCCGCAGCGTCACTGCTTCTGATGCCACAGCGTCATTGCTTCTGCTGCCACTGGACTGAAGAAATGGAGGGATGGGAAGCATATTGATGTTTGTCAATCGACTTTTAACACTCAATAGTGACCAACCGCATGATTGTTATTTGTGTTTCATCGGATGATGATAAATGCTCATTTTTGTTTTATTTTATTTGAATGATAGGTGAAGGTCACTGAAACGCATAAGGACAAAACCCTGTAGAAGACAAAGAGGAATGCAACAACGTCGTTGTGGATCAAGGTTGGAGAAAGAACCAATTCAAGAAGGTTTTCGAGCTTTCAGCCCTGCGACATGGATGTCGGGATTGTGTGCTTTGATCCACAGGAAGGGAGCCTACAAAACAGGAAACATAATGGACATTGTGGCTAAGTATAGAGGCCTAGGCGTATACCAACTAAAACACTCCAAAGAAAATTCATGTGCCAGCTTATAACCAAAATTCATTATAATTTGATGAAAAATAATGGTAGAAATAATTGCTTTATTTTCTCCAAAATATAGCATTGTAACTTTGTATCACTGGGATTTAAGATAGTATTTTAATGAGAAATATAAGATTTGCAGCTCATAAGCTATAGATCTCATACATCTTAGCTTATGGAGGCTAAAAAATGCTTCATAAGCTATGAGCGTTGTATATTCCAAGTGGGAAAAGATGTAGATTTCATGTACCTAGGCTTGGAAGGGTTGAAAATGCCTTGCAAGCCACAAAATTTAGCATTTCTCAGCCTATACATTGGCTATTGCAGTCTTATATGCTGGGAACCTGCAAAGATAGCTAAGCATCCTTGTTGCATATGCTAGGTAGCATATGGAGGCAGTGTAGAAAAGCAAAAATTTATCTAAATTTGCTCATTCACTGTCAAAAGATGCCCTATACATGCCAGAAATTTGTAGCAATCTATTAACAATCATGGAAGAATCAGCAACAACAAATTAGGACACCAATGACCTATTTAAATTGAAAATCACAACCTATTTAAGACTTTTGGATGATTTGTGCATTTATTGAAATTAAGATTTTCGAAGGGCTTTTGGATGATTCGTGCATTTATTGAACTTAAGATTTTCGAAGTAGTGTAGGCAAACAAAAGTTCATAACATCGAGACTTTTGGAAATTTGCATTCAAGCTAAACATTAAGACTTTCATAGCAGCGTAGATTTACTAAGAGTCCATGGCCATTTTCTTACCCCTAGCATAGAGCATAGATCACAGTGATAGAGAAACCAGTGGTGAGTTCAAAGGATAGACTATACAAGATTCTTAAAGACAGATCTGACTATAGAACACACCCTATCGACTATAATAGGTTCCAAGCATTATCCCTTGAACTCTTTGGGCATTAAAGTTTTAAAAATTTATATTCTTTGAACTTTGTTTATGTAAACCTTTTATTATTTTAATACAAGTTTGCAGTTTCTATAAACCTTTGGGTTATACACTGGCTATTCCAATCTTATACAATGGGAAACTTGCAAGGACAATGTATAGGATTTGGGTTTTGAATTTATACACTAAGCATCCCTATCCCATACACTAGGCAGCATATGAAGCTGGTGTAAGAAAGTAGAAAATTGTCTAAATGTGCTCATACGTTGCCAAAAGATACCTTGTATATGCCAAAAATTTGCAGTAATTTGTCAACAATCATGGCAAAATTAGCAGCAACAAATCAAGACACTAATGACCTATTTAAATTGAAGATCATAACCCATTTGGGACTTTTGGATGATTTGTGCATTCACGGAACTTAATACTTTTGAAGTAGTGTAGGAAAATAAAAGTCCATAACATTGAGACTTTTGACAACTTGCATTCAGGCTAAACATTAAGACCTTCAAAGTAGTGCAAATTTACCAAGAGTCTGCAACCATTTTCTCACCCCCTAGCATATATCGGCAAGTTTGAGGGGCAAAATATACAAGACTCTCGAAGGTAGATTTGACTACACACCGATATGAGGTTCAAGCATTATCCCTTTGGCTCTTTGTGCATTAAAGCTTAAAAATTTATATTCTCTGAACTTTGTTTCTATGAGCCTTTCATTATTTTAATAAAAGTTTGTTGTTTCATTTGTTTGTTACAAATTTATTGTACATTTCTTTGCACTTAGATTTGCACTTGCAATTTCATTTTATTTACATCGGTAACAAATCATAAGTCCTTGGGATCAGCAAAACTATTTAAGGAGCTTTAGATCCTTTTCTCGAGGTTCATTGCATCAGAGGCTAAAGTTGCTTTGCCCAAAATTTTTTTGGGTTTCTAGCAGCAAATTTTTCAGGCACTATAGTTTTTAGGCATTAGAAAAAGGGCCTCCGCTTAACTTTTTTGTAAAAACTTATTGCAAAATTTTTGTTCCGTTAGTGTTGGCTTTTGCTTTGGTACCTGCAATTTACAAAAATTTGTTTTGGGTTTTTCCAAAACTAGCATTGTACCTGCAATCTATTGGACCTTTTTTTAACTATTAAATTATTACTTTACATTTGCAACATAGTTAAGGCTGTACAACTTATATGTTAAGACTCCCATATGTGGGAAAGCTCATAGGCTATGCAACTTATACGTTAAGACTCCCATGTGCTATGAAGTTTATATGTTGGAAAGCATATACGCTCGAAAGTTTATACGTTGGAAAGTTTATATGCTGGGAAGCATATACATTGGGAAGCTTATATGCTAAGAAGCTTATACATTGGGAAGCATATACGCTGAGATATGCTTGGAAGCTTATATGTTGTGAAGCATATATGCTAGAAAGCTCATACACTGAGAAGCCCCTAGGTTGAGCCTCTCATATGCTGAGACTGCCTCATATGTTGAGGCTCTTATAAAAACTCACACAAGCTGAGAGACGTAACCAAATACTTAGTTTAATATCTTGTTTATGCCTTTTTACTATTCAACGATCTTACCACACAACATAAGATAAATGACTTTCAATTGAGAAGCTGTTCATATCTATGATCCCAAGGATCCAACGGTTATAGAGCATAGACAATCACTTAGGTGAAGGGGGCAAGAACCAATATCCATAATTATTAATGAGGAGTTCTACAATTTTATTTATGTGAAAATACAAGCGGGCCTCCTCATACCTCATTGTGAATTTGACACCAACCATCAATATGAGATTATAAACCAAAATAGGAAGGAATACATTCCCTCAACATATGACTAACTCCTCTAATAGATACTTGTTTGTCGACATAATTAATAAATGTTAATGAGTTAAGTGAGGAAGTTAGTTCGGAGAAAAACGAGGAGGAACATGATGAGTTTGAAGCAGAGCATGAGTTAGATACCTTCATAGAGAGCCCTCCCCAATGGCCAGCTCCCCAATCAACCACCTCTAGCCCTCTACCCCTACTATTCCTTATGGGGCAAGTGCCTCAGTTTCCTCCTACCTATCCCACTATGTTTGGACCAACACCTATCATTGCTATGCACCAAGCCCAACCTATTTTCCAATCTACCTCACTATTCTTGTTAATGCCATTTTCCACTTAACCTCATTCTATACAATCAACCTAGTGATGTCTACCTCACCACATCCCTTCGTCATACCAGCAGGACCCTCTTTGAGACCCTAAGAAACACAAGCCTCCTACACTGCTTTCATCCCCTTCATTCAACAAGTTCCAATGCAAACATCATTTTCATTGTTGACCCTCCTATGATGGTAGTCACACAACCTCTTTCTTCTATACCAATGTTAATTGCATAGCCTCAAGCAAGTACGCCCTCCTTAACCATCAATACAAACATCAAAACCTATAGGGATGCTCCAAGACTTGGATCAGGCCTTCCAAATGATCCAAGACCTCATTGAAGAGCTATGGGAGCTTAAAGCCAATACAAATTAGACAGCCAAGATTATAGATTTCTACCAAAATGATCCTAGAAGCCTTGTTGTTCCTCAAATAGCCTTACCTATAAGCATGCCTATACCAAACTTCACCAAATACAATGATGAAGGAGATCCTAATGCACACCTAGTCATCTTCTAGTCTAAGTGATTCTTTCTGTAAGCTTGGCCACATACAACATTATGCATTTTTCCTATGTCCCTCAAGGGAAAGGCATTAGATTGGTATCAATAGTTTCCTAGAGGTTCCATATATTTCCTTGAGGACTTAATAATCCAATTTGTCAATTGCTTCAAATACAACTTGAAGTTTGATGCCACATTAGATTAACTTATGAAGGTGAGGCAAGAACTACTTGAACTAGTCAAAAGATTTATTTAGAGATAGAATTAAACACTCAATGAGATTCCAGAGCCTATCATTACAACTCACCTCTTGGCCATCTTCAAGGAAGTAGTATATGATTTCATTAAGTTAAAGCTCTACTACTTAGAGCCCTATTCACTAAGCCAAGCCTTCTCGCAAACTAAGAACATTAAGAAGGTAGTTAAGGTAAGTAACGACCTAGTCTATGTGACCTATAAAAATCAACACATAAGGAGGGATAGGAATAAAAATATGCAAGAATAGACAACCATGGTTGCAATATCCAAGAATACAAAACAAGCATGCCATGCAACACATCTTCTGAGTCATTACAATCATCCACCTCCTACGCCCCAAATCAACTAGGATCCAACTTTGGATAGAAGGATAGGATGAAGTACACTAAGTTGCCTATGAAGCCCTCTGAGCTTCTAGAACTATTTCTTAAAGACAATCATATACAACATAAGAAACTATCTAGGGAAACTCGTAAGAGGCATGATTGTCTTTGTGACATAGCTAGAGATTCAACAGTAGCAATGAAAGATGATTTGAAACTACCAAAATACTTTAGACTTGATAGGATTTGCCATTATCATCAATTGGTTGGTCATGATACCAATTTTTTCCTTGCATTAAAGGATGAATTCCAAAAGATGATTGGCCATGGAGAGCTAGTGTTGAATGAGCCCAACTCTCCAAACACCAATAACAACTCTTATACTATAGCCTCATTCACAGAAACAAAATGGTCTAATCCTCTTAGAGAACCATTTGTTATCAAAGTACTACCTCAACCTCAAAACACAAAGCCAAGAATATCACCACCTCCAGTTTCTAGGAAGTCTTTTGTTATATGTGTTCCTCCTTCATTGGCATCAACTTCACAACCAATACCATACATTACCAGCCTTTCTAAGGTCAAGGAACCATTTGTTATCTGGTTTCCTCCATCTTTAACAAGAAAAACCATAACAACCTATGACCAAAGCCTAACTATAGTGATAAACAAGCCAACAAGTAACAAGAAACCATCACAACAATGGCGACAAAAAGAACTTATTGTCAAATCAACAACAAAGCCCACTAAAGGTAGCCAATAACAAAAGGATTTGAAGTAAGTTAACCCCACTGAGGTTTATACCAAGCCCAGCTACACCCATGGACAAGGAGCCCAATGCACATATATTAAAACATGAGCAAAAAATCCTAGGAAGGATGGAGGAAATTAAAACCACCAAGGCTGAAAAATGACATGCCAAAGAAAAGAATTTCCTCACAATAATGAAACAAGCCAAATGGTCTATCAAACAAAAGAACATGTTATTGAGCCTATACGACCTAGTCATGACTTCTTTTTCTTATAGAGATGCACTAGCTCAAGTGTTGACTTCTATTCCTATGAGTGAAGACATGATTACGAACAAAAATTTCATCCACTCTGTCATTAAGCAAGCTTCTCTTAGAGAAAATAGGCATCAAACCATGCTCAACTTTCATGACATTAAGGTGAAGATTAACTCTCAAAATGGAGAAGTTCTATCTCCTCTCCTTCTCATTACTATACATGTTGGCAGGTACAAGGTTTATCATGTTCATGTGGATGATGGAGTGATAACTAACATGATACCATACACCATTGTCAAGAAACTAGGCTTAACCGAGAACATCCAAGAAACCACTACATCATCACTCAAGTCATTTAATGGGTCATGATTAGTAGTGTAAGGTTCTATCTTCTTGGATTTCGTAGCCAAAGAATAATTTCCTATGTTTGCCAACTTCCTAGTAGTTGAAGAGACACCCAACTTTAACTTGATCCTAGGAAGGTCATGGTTGACTAAGCTTCACATGATCTCCTCTCCTAAACGTCAAGAGATCCATTTATCATACAAAGGTGGTGAGATTATTATTCATGGGGATAACACATGTTCACCATCTATTAACAATGTTAACATTGACTAAGGTTCAAAGGTGAAGTTTTAAGAGGAAACTCCTGATACTCAGATTGGGGCCAACAACAAGAACAACATCGATGTTAGCAATACCAACTCTATAATGTAGGATGACCAATGAAATGCATGCAACTTGCCATGGTAAATAAGAGAGATGATGAGCATATGATCATGCAAAAGGGATTCCTTGATATATCAAAAATCAAGCGATAAATTTATGGTCAACATGTGGTTCCCTCCCTTGTTAACTTTTGCTTGCTTATTTTAATGACCTTCTGTTATGTATCAATGTTTACTTTATTCCTTTATTTTCTTTCGAGACTATCTCATGCTTGTTAAACTAGCAACATCATAGCCTACTAGGGCCTAAAATTGGTAATATCAGGCCCACCAAGGCTTAAAAATGGCAACACCATAGCCTACTAAGGCCTAAAACTAGTAACATCATGGCTTGCTAAGGCTTCAAACTTGCAACACATAGACTGCCAGGGCCTAAAACTAGCAAGAGGATGGTCTATGAGGGCATAAAACTAGTAAATTAGTGACCTCCCTTTCTTTTATCTCTATAATATTTACAATGTAACTTATAACACCTTGTTTTATACTTTTTCCTTTCATCATTAAACTTTCCTTCGAAACCTTGTCTTTTATAGTCATTTCAACTTGTAACCTTTTACACCAAAGATTACAAAATATAGAAAAATATAAAACATAAAAAATGATCATATTTAAAAACACATAGCAGTGTACAAAGCTTCAACCATTTTTTAGCTTAACTCTCCACTTTAGACTTGGTTTAGGATAGTTAATAGAGCTTATATGTTGGCCAGTGTATTAGGAATGTATAGGAGGCTTTTGACTAGTTTCCTTTGATTAGAATGACTCAAATATTGACTAGTGGAAGCCTAGAGATCCAAGGAATAACATAAGCCTAAACTTTGAACACTTTTCAACCATTAAAAGCTGAATTTAAGCCTTATACATTGAGCACGTAGAGCTTATACATTGACCAGCATATGAGGAGCACATGGGAGACTTTTCACTAGCTTCGTTGGGTTAAAATGACTTGAAACTTAAATATTGGCAGCCCAGAGGCCTAAGGCATAACATAAGCCCAAACTTTGGTCACTTTTTAATGAGTCACATTAAGTTGGTTACATCAACGAGGCCTCATCGATGCAGCCTCGTTGACTAGGCCTAGTCGACACATCTTACCATGCATCGACGAGGCCCCGTCGACATAGTGTCATGTGTTGGCTATAAATATGTGCTTGCAACCACATTTATGGCATAAGTAGATTGTAGTTGTAGTAGAGCTCTTGCATTTTTTCCATTTTAAAGTTAGAATTTTTCCTTGAGTGCCTACAACAGGAGTCATTAACTGTACAGATCTTTACTCAAGCATTGTTGTACCTAAGCATGACAATGTGTGTGGTAATAAAGACAAGAATTCTAATAAACCTTGCAGCACTTTGAATAGACTATCTATTTTATTTATGCATTTACTATTTCCAATTATTTATTAAATGCTTTCAATTAGTTATTAAATATTTCCTAGTTATTATGTTAATGAGGCAAGTAATTGAGATAGATTACACACATAAGTACGACCACTTTGAGCATAACATGTATTCACTTGGGAATCCTAGCAACATTATTACTTGGTATGCCTAGTAGTGTAGTGCTTGGTCACCCAGCAATGGATACATGGGTTTAGGACATGTATAGAAGGTGGGATCATATGCTTATGTTAGGATTAGTTAAATGCTAGTTAATTAATTAATTTAGATTAGTTAATAAAATTCCCTTTATCTACATTTCAAGCATCAAACTATAAAACATAAAATGATAAAAATTGGATGCCTCAGTTACACTTAACCATATCAATGAACGTCACAAGTGTAATTGGGAAGATAATAATTAACCTTAAGGCTAAATTCACTTCTTAAAGGACTAGTGCATTGGAAATGATAAAGTCCATAGAATTTGACCAGATCTTGTGTGAACGCTTTGTGATTCATATGGTTGGGCATAGGGGTACCTTGTCACTCATCATTGGCATCGTTGCTAGGGACTTTGTTTGTGGAATGTGCGCTATTTAGGTTTAAGTAAATACCATTAATATCATTGTATGAATCTCAAGGTCAATACCGTTCCCACTATAAAAGCACATTAACAATTTTGTTTTGTTTTGAAAAATGTCTTCTTCTTCTTGCAAGCATTAAGATACCAAATCATCGTTCCCACAAGAATGCAAAGTGGTATACACTCAGCCAGATGAGTTTGTGCCAAACTTCATCTTCATCCTACATTAGGATGAACAACAACAATGGTGTGATATGGAGGATAACATTGTCTTACCCCCCAATCGATCTATGCCCATAATGCTATTTAAAACACTTAAGAAGTTAGGCATAGAAAATCTTCATGAAGAATACATTGTGGATGGATATGACACTTGAAACTACTATCCCAATGAAACACAATGTGAATAAGATTGACATCAGGAGAAACTCTATGAAGCTACAAAGGGGAAACATTACACCAATCCCTTCTTTCTACTAAATCAAGATGACAATGAGGATCCTCCCTTAGAAGGTTCTCAACATGAAGATTCTCCACCCCTTGTTACAGATGGTGAGGGTGTGAACCTAAACCTATAATCCACTATCCATAAATTAGGTTCGAGTAGAAGTGATAGCCAAGGTAGGGACTTGGGCAAGCATCATAATAGCAAGGGATATAAGGATGGTGATCGTAATAAGCGTAAGAGTGGTGGTAGACACCATGGTGGTGGCAGTGGTCCACCTTCCTCTTCATCTAATTCTGAAAATTCCTCTTCATTTGACAGTTCTCATGGAAGCCGCCATTAAAACAACCATGATGAAGGTGATCACCAAAATAACAATGACCATGAAGGCCATCCAAATTGAAGGGGTGGTTGAAACCATCATCAGTTTCATTGATGTAGTAATGATGATGAACCGCTATTGGTGACTCAAAGTATGCTCAAGATTGTAGAGGTAATGAAAATCCCAACCAAGCATATGAAGGATAGTCAAATTAAGTGCCTAGACATGAACAATATCCCAGGATTTGAAGGGGGATACAACTCTAATATGCAAACACATCTACAAGCTTTTCAAGATGCCTATGCCTTACAAAATATAAAGAATGAGTGGCAGAAACTTAAGATTTTCCCAAGGATACTCATTAAGGAAGTTAAAAGTTGGTATTGGTCCTTAGAGCCAAAATCTATCCACAAATGGAGTACCATGTTAGAGCTATTCAATGACAAATACTAGATGTACTCCAGAGTGTCTAATTTGAGAAGGCAAATCCAAGGCTAGAAACTAGGAGTACATGAACCCTTGGATGCCATCATGGGCTGATATTATTCACTCTTACACTAATGCCCTAGCCATAGTTATTCTTAGAGGGAAAAAGTTTGCCACATCATAGATGGTCTTAGAGAAAAAATAAGAATAACCCTTGGGATGTATGCCCAAGGAAGATTGTCTAAATTGAGAGCTCATCAAATCCACAGGCTACTTGAGTAGGTAGCAAAAGAAGAAGATGAGCTATGAAAAAGGGAAAGTGTTGAAGAGTATAATAGGGATCCTTCCATAAAAAAATAAGAGGTTCGATTTTGTGATGAGGAGGAATCACCACTTGATGAAGTGGTAAATAGAAAGACCTTGCCCATCCAAAAATCCATTTTTGATATTTTAGCCAAGGTTGACAAGTTATGAAACTCTTTGGATGAAAAATTTCAAACCACTTTGAAGATTGTTGAAGAATCCAAAGAGAAAAATAGTGATCATAATCACAAGAGAAAAAAAGAAGCTAAACGTGCCTACCAAAGAGGTGAGGGAAAAACTACAGCAGCAGAGGAAGTTGTGGAGTCTAACTCTAATGATAAAACTAAATGTGAAATTTTCCAATATGAACATCCAAAGGGATGTTGCCCTGTAGTGTCACACTTACAAGAGTTTGAAGTGTATGCATTAAATCCTCACCTAGCACATAGGCAAGCTCCAAGATGATTTCCTTATCCTCAAAGTAGTCCAAGGTTGTTCCACTAATAACAAAAAGCTTACTACCCAAGTTGAACTCCTCCACAACCATATGAATAATACTAATAGTGGTACCAACCATAATTATGGAGAATGCCACTGCCAAGGTAGTAGTATCCTTATAGGCAACTAGATCCATACGAGTACTATGTTCAGCAACCTATCTCCCCTAGAAGTTCTGCAAGACATGCATCATTCCAGCATCACTATTACCCTCTAGAATAGCACCGAACACATTCGGCATCTACTTGAGAGGAAAACCCATATCCATATCATTATCATCCTCTACATCCCTCTACACCTTCACCTCCACCTTTAACCCAATTACCTCCTGATCCATTTATGTAGGGTGAGATTCCTCCATAATTGCAATAATGAAATGCTACAAGGGTTGTACACTCACAACAAGTTTTTCAACCAAGTGGTCTAAATAATCGATAAAAAAAATGACCTTTCTTCTAGCCTAGTAGTCCTCTGCAGCCCTCACAACCAACTCCAGTTGATTGTCTTACATCTCCATCACCCTCATCCTCTACATCAAATACCTTCAAGTGACCTTCAAACCAAGTGTTGCCTAGGATCCACATTGTAATGCTAACTCATGTTGTTTTTGACTAGATCAAGGTTGGCAATCTTCCTACAAAAAGATCTAACTTGGGAAGTCCACTCATTTATCCATAGATCACTAGAAAAGATTCATGCAAGGCTCTTCTTAACTTTGGTTCTGGAGTTAATCTCATCTCCCATGATATGTACAAGGCCTAGAACCTACCACCTCTTAAGAAGAGAAACATCCAAGTTGATTACCATCCCTTTGGGATTAGTAGAGGACATTGTAACCACAATTTGTGGGTGGGCCTATCCTATTGATTTTCTAATAATCAAGGTGGACAACTACAAAAGTTACTTCCCCATCATCATGGAAAGGGCTTGGTTAAGCATGGTTGATGCAAAAATGGGTATAAGGAACCTATCTCTCAAAATATATAAGGAAAATGAGATAGGAAAGATTGAGAAGAAGCATATTCCATGCATTGTGTACAATAATAACAGGTGCAATTGTGTTCAAAAGATTTGGTCCATCAAGAGCGCATACATTAAGGCATGCAATTAGTGTGCACAAGAGATCAATATTCAAAGGTGTCTATACACAACAACCACAAAATAGGAGAGAACCCAGTGGTTGATAGCTAATTTAGATACTAGCACAATATGCATGGAGCCAACTGAGAGCCTAACATGTGCATGTGTTGAGGGCATGGAAAAAATTAAATAAGTTCATTCTCAACTCATTGATGAAGATAATAATACCTGTTGGGGAGAGTTGGAAATCCCTGATCACTTCAAGCAAGAGCCATTAGAACTAAAACCTTTACCAGCTGGTATGGAGTATGCATTTTTAAAGAATGGTAAACTAGTCATCATTAATGTCAAACTTCCTCTTGAGAAAAAAGAAAAGTTGTTGAAAGTGGTGAACAAATGATCAATAACCTTTGCCTAGTCATATCCAGAGCTAATAGGAATTGATCCAAGGATATGCGAGCGTTGCATCTACATTAGCTCAGCCATAAATCCTAGAAGGTAGTTGTAGAGGTAACTGAACCCCAAATTAAAGCAAATTGTCAAGGAGAAGATAGAGCAACTCCTCAAGGTAGGGTTCATCTATCCAATTGCAAATAGTGAGTGGGCTAGTCCACTTGTAATTGTACCAAAGATGGATGGCAAATGGTAGTTTGTATGAACTTTAAGCTATTGAATATGGCAATGTTTAAGGATTACTTTCCTTTTTCCTTTGTAGATCAAGTGGTAGACACAATATCTAGGCATTGTTATTATAGATTCTTGGATGATTATAGTGGCTACAACCAAATCCAAATTACACCAGAGGATCAGGCCAAGACAACATTCACGAGTCCCTGGCGAACTTTAGCATATTGTAAGATGCCATTTGGGCTATGCAATGCCCTTGTAATATTTCAATGCTTGGTCCTTAGTATCTTTCAATAGAAAATCAATAGTGGTGTTGAAATCTTCATGGATGACTTTTACACCTATGGAGCTACCTTTGAGCAAGCCTTGGATTGACTTGAACAAGTGTTGAAGAGATGTGTTGAGACAAACCTATGGCTCAACTAGCAAAAGAGCCATCTCATGATCCAAGAAGGCATTGTGCTAGGGCACCAAATTTCACAAAAAGGGATTGAGGTAGACCCAAAAAAGATAAGGGTCATTCAAGGAATAACACGCCAACTAGAGATCGTTAAAGATGTTTGGTCATTCCTTGGACACACTAGCTACTACCAATGATTCATTGAGAATTTCTCTAAGATTGTAAAGCTGTTGGTACAACTTACAAAGAAAGATGCACCTTTCATTTGGACCAAGGAATGTGAACACACATTCCAAAAATTAAAGAAAAAACTCATAGAAATACCAATTCTACAATCACCAGACTAGTCTAGCCCCTTCCAAATCATGACAAATGCATCTAACTACCCTTTGGAAGTGGTTCTCACATAGATGGATGATAAAAAACGTCCATATTACATCCACTACATGAGTAGAAGCATTGTGGGGGCATAGTTAAATTACACCACCATGGAGAAATAATTAATGGTAGTGGTGTATGTTCTAGAAAAGTTCAGGTACTATGTGCTTGGTTACAAAGTATTTGTGCATACAGACCATAGTGTAATTTTCTTCCTCATGAATAAGTTGATGGTAAGCCCTCATGTCATATGGTGGCTCATGATCTTGCAGGAATTTGATCTCAGTATGGTAGATCAAAAAGGGACCAAGAATGTGATCACTAACCACCTCTATCACTTAATATGGGATAAAAAAGAGGAGGAGAGCCCACTCTCTGATTAGTTTCTAGACGAACTCCTCTTTACTGGAGTAATAAGTGAACAAACACCTAAAAAAGCAATATGGTATAATGACATCCTCACATATCTTCTTACTTAAGAGATGCCACAGGACTTGGATTTTAGGAAAAAGCAACAATTTCTTCATTAGGTTAAATACTTCAGGAAAATTAACAAACACCTCTACAAAGTGTGTGCTGATGGCCTAATTTGTTGGTGTGTCCCTAATGAAGATCAAATACGTGTTCTATAGGATGCTCATGAAGGGCCTTGTGGAGGCCACTATGCAGGGAGATGCATAACCATAAAAATCTTGATGGTAGGATACTGTTGGCCTACAATCGTAAGGGTTACCCACCATTTTGTCAAGTCTTGTAAATGTTGTTAGCTAGATGAGGGGATGACTACTCACATGGAAGGTCCTCAATAGTGGATTCAACCCCTATAACCTTTCGACATACGAGGCATTGACTTCATGGGTCCCATCACACCCATGTCTAATGGAAAGGCATATATTATAGTAGCAGTTGACTACTGTACAAAATGGACAAAAGTAGTAGCCATTACTAATTGTACATCATCCTATGCTACCAAATTTATATAACAAAATATTGTGAATAGGTTTGGGGTGACATGTTCACTAATTTTTGATAATGGAACTTACTTCATAGGTGTCACTTTTAGAAAATTAATGCAATGCTTGGGGGTAGAACATAAATTAACAACACCTTACCACCCCCAAGCCAATGGTCAAGCAGAAGTAACTAATCAGGAGATTATGAAAATACTAATGTGGACCATTAGCAAATATAGGAAGGACTAGAGCACAATACTTAACGAAGCTCTCTGGGCTTATTGTTCAACTTGGAAACTTCCTATTAGCTATTATCCCTATGAGTTAGTGTATGAAAAACTTTCAATGCTTCCAATTCAATTCAAACTTTGTACACTCTCAACAACTTGTGATTTAAACCTTAACCTGAGTCTAGCATAGAAAGAAAGGCTGATCAACTTGAATGTGTTAGATGAAAATCAATTAGTGGCCCTATCCTTGAATGAGGTGAACAAGGCATTTAACAAGCAATGTCATGACCTTAGAATCAGGAAAGTAAAACTTCAACTAGTAGATAAAGTTCTCTATTGGAACCCAACACACCCAACACATGTTCCCCAAAAGACAAATATCCAAACATTGTTAAAGGGACCTTATATAATTGATCAAACCTTTCCCTCTAGGGCCATGACAATTTATAAACTTGACAGCCCAAATAAAAAGTATTTGGTAAACATCCAACAAGTTAAGCCTTTCCTAGAACTAAGATAGGCTAATGTAACTACCACCTCAATGGATGGACAACCATGTTCTATTTTCTAGATCTCCTCCTTCCAACTTAGTTTTGGGGGAGATGGCCATCCATGCTAACCATTACCATGGCATCTTAGTTTTTCTACCTTTTAGTTTTTCACATTTTTGATTTTAAGAATTTTTGATTTTCAAATTTTTCTAATTTTACATCATCTTTAGTACCTTTAAAATTTCTTTATTATTTTACACTTTATTACATATTTTACTTTATTTTTCTTTCTTTTTTTCAAGTGTGATATTTTCTTATCTGTGCTAATAAATGTGCTTTCTTGTCATAGGATACAGTGCCATTGTTGTTGTTTACTAATGATGGTTTGTGCTTAAGGTATGATTGTTGATGTTTAGTTTCTATTTTTGAATTTTGATGTTTGATGACTTTCACATGGTTTATTTTTCATGGAATAGGTAGTGAGTCCATGTCATCTGCCCATTCAATAAACTCTATGGTTTTCCTTATTCTAAGAATTTAAGGTTCCTTCCATTAAAGAAAATTTTAATCAATTGGTAACCGTGGTAGTTCTGGAATTAAGAAGGATTCAAAGGTTTGTAAAGGGTGTGACTTCAAGAGGACTCAATACTCTTTTTCCTGATCTTCTTGCTTGAGTGCTTGAGTGTTTTTCATAGACTTCTTACCATTCCACACTAACCACTAATAGGAAGAAAAATAACATCGTTGCATGGTGTGGTTTCTATCCAAATAAAAATGGTGGGAATTCAAAGCACACCCATTTGACATGAATAAGTCCTTGCATGGTATGGTTCCCATTTCAAAAAAAAAAAACAAACAAAAACAATTAAAATTCAAAGCACATCCCTTGGACAAATAAACGAGCTACAAGCACTGGTTATGGGACTCAAATAGCATGCACCTATGCTTGAAAGTCCCCTCTAACTAAGGCCCTCTTTCTCTCTCACTTCATACTTCTCTTTTCTTCTCTTTATGGAATGGTGGTTGTCTTGTGGAAGCACCCTTGTCTCTCGAGTGGGTGGATCAGTCTTAGAGTGGTAATGTGAAGTCATTGAAAGTGAATAGTATTGGTCTGAATAGAGGATGGAACTTCCTAGGTCATTTTAACCACAAATCTCACAAGGAACTTCTTATGACCTCAATTTGGAACTTTGTTCCACCTTCTCTATCATCCATCCATGCTACCATAACTCACCTCACTTCCATGTTCTATGTTATGCTCTATGTCTTGGTCTAATGTGTTGGGATTCTTGAGTAGATTCTTTCAGGTTGGTCCTTAACTTTTCATGATCATTAAATCGACTATGGGACCCATGGACTCCTTAGTTGAGGTTATGCTAGACANATAAAGCAACTATCAAGGATGACTTCCCTTTATCTAGTATTGATCATCTTATCGATACTACATCTGGACATGCCTTGTTGTCCTTTATGGATGGATTTTTAAGATATAACAAAATTAGGATCAACCTAGAGAACCAGCTTAGCATAACCTTCATGATCCCATGTGGGACTTTTTTCTATACCATGATGCCCTTTGGCCTTAAGAACATCAAAGTGACATACCAGAGAGCTATGACCTATATATTCAACAATTACTTGCTAAGTTTACTTAATGATTATGTAGATGACATAGCTATTAAGTCCAAGATGATCAATCATGCTAATGACCTAGATCTTGTGCTTAAACAATGCCTCAAATACGAGCTTAGGCTCAATCCTAAGAAGTGCATCTTTGGTGTCAAGAACGATAATATGCTTGGCTTTGTAGTCTCCAAAGTAGGGATACATGTCAATCCTAATAAGGTTAAGGCCATATCCAAATTAGCAGCACCTATCAACCTTAAAGAGCTTCAAGGATTACAAGAAAGATTATAGTTTATTCATAGGTTTATCACTAGGCTTACAGATAAGTTACAGCCCATGCAACAATTGCTCTAGAAACAAAGCTCACTATGAGTGGATGGCTCAATACCTAGAGGCCTTTAAAAACCTTAAGAAAGAGTTGACATAACTGTCGATAGTCTATCCTCTCTAAGAGGGTAAACTATTTCACATTTATCTTGTCATCTCTAATACATCCATTACCTCTCTACTGTATTAGAAACATGATGACAGAGTAAAAATGCCTACATACTACCTTAGCCATGCATTAGTAGCCCACAAGGACCAATACACTAAGGTGAAGAAGTAGTTTCTAGCATTAATATTTTTGTTGAAGAAGTAGTTTCTAGCATTAGTATTCTTGTTGAAGAAGTAGAGACGCTACCTCTTTAGAAGCCAAGTCAATGTGATTTTCAAGGATAACATACTCAGAGCCATAATGATCAACATCTACGAAAGTAGCCATATAGCCTAATGGAAAGCCATAATTGTAGAGTTCAACCTTTATTACATCTCTCAATCCTCACCAAAAGGTCAAGCTATAGTTGTACAACTCATAGTTTTACCTATTGATGACTAACCAACCATAGATCTTGAATTCCCTAATGAATACATTAACACAATTAGCAAAGTACTTGAGGATTATGAGGCAGTCATGAACTTTGATGGAGCTTCAATTGCCCATGGGGTCATTAGCACTGCCATCATAACATTTTCATATGGTGAAATCCAATTTTTTCCTGGATCGATTATTCAAACCACTTAACTAGAAATCTAGTTGTAAATGTACAACCCTCATACAATTTTGTTACTATGGCTGTGGGATAATTTTTTCCTACATGGATGAAGTAGGAGGTAACTAGGTTAAGGGTGGAGGGATGTGTGAAGATAGATGTAGAGGGTGGTATGGATATGGGTTCTTCCCTTAAGTAGATGATGAATGAGTTTGATGGTACTCTAGAGGGTAATAGTGATGCTAGAATGAGGCATGGCTTGTAGAGCTTCATGGAGAAATGGGCTACTAAACATAGTACCCATATGGATTTGGTTACCTATAAGGGTACTGTTGTCTTGGTGATGGCATTCCCCATGACTTTGGTTGGTTCTATTATTGGTATTACTCATACAGTTACGGTGGAGCTCCACTTGGTTAGTAATCCTATTGCTGCTGGTGGAATTGCCTTGGATTGCCTTGAGGACAAGGTAATCATTTGGGTGATTGCCTCCTTGCTAGTTATGGATTCAGTGCATACATGCTAGACTCTTGTAAGTGTAACACCACAAGGAAACATCCCTTAGGATGATCATATTGACATATGCCACATCCATCATCATTATCAAAGTCTATCTCCACAACTTTTTCTACTACAATAGCTTTACCCTTACCTCTCTAGTAGGCATGTTCAACTTCTTTTCACCTCTTGCAGTCATAATTACTATTCTACTCTTTAGATTCTTCTGCAATCTTCATAGTCATTTGGAACTTCTCATCCAAAGAGTCTCATAATTTATCAACCTTAACTGAAATATCAAAAAGATATTTTTGGATGGGCAAGGTTATCCTATTCATCACTTCATCGAGTGGTGACTCCTCCTTGTCATAAAATTGAACCTCCCTTTTCCTGATGAAAGGATCCTTATTATACTCTTCTACACTTTCCCTTTTTTTCACCTCACCTTCTTCTTTTGCTACCTACTCTATCAACCTTTCGATTTGATAAGCTCCTAGTTTGGATAATCTCCCTTGGATATAAACCCCAATAGTTCTTTTGGTTTTTGCTTTGAGCCCATCTATGATGTGGTAGAGTTGTTCCCTCTAAGAATAACCATGGATAGGGCATCAATGTAAGAGAGAATAGTATCTGCCCATGGTGGCATCCAAGGGTTCATGTGTTCCTTGTTTCTAGCCTTAGATTTTCTTTCTTAGATTGGACACTCGAGAGTACATCTAGCATTTATCATTGAATAGCTCGAGCATTGTACTCCATCGATGAATAGATTCTGGCTTTAAGGACCAGTATTATCTTTTAGCTTCCTTGATGAGTGTCTTGGGGAATAGCTTGAGGTTTTGCCAATCATTTTCAATGTTCTACAAGGCACAAACATCATGAAAAGCTTATAGATGTGTCTACAGATCAAAGTGATATCTCCCCTCAAATCTTGACATATTGTTCATGTTTAAACACTTGATCCAACTATCTTTCACATGCCTAGTTGGGATCCTAATTGCCTCTCCAATGTTAAGCATGCTTAGAGTTTCCAACAAAGGCTCATCATCATCATGATTTTGTTGTCACGAATGATGTCCACAGTTACCCCATCATTCATTATGGTCCTATTGGTCACCTTCATCACAGTTGTTCCTTCTATGATAACTTTTAGAACCAGAATAAGAGAAAGAAGAGGATGCAGATGAACATGATGAAGAGAGAGGAGGACTACCTCCACCATGATATCTACCAATTCCCCTTCGGTTATCATGGCCATAGTAGTTAGTTTTCTTATCATCTTAATGCTTGCTTGATCCCTTTCCTTGATTACCATCTTTTCCTAAACTTGGATTATTGATTGTGGACTACAGATTTAGCGCCATGCCCCCATCATGAATAATGAGGGGTGGAGAATTTTCATGCTGAGAGCCCTCAAAGGGAGGATCATCGTTGTTGTCTTGGTTAAGCAGGAACAAGGGATTAGTGAACCATTTAACCCTTCACAGCCTCATGATGCTTCTTCTGGTGTTGACCTCAACTACATTGTGTTTCAGTGGAATAGTAGTCTCGATAGTCATAGTCATGCATTAACATATTCTTCTTAAATATCATGGATGCCTAACTTCTTAAGGGTTTGAAGTAGCATCACAAGCACAAATCAATTAGGAGGCATTCCAATGTTGCCTTCCATGTCACACCATTGTAGTTGCTCATCCTAATGTCGGATGAGGATGAAGTTAGGTATATACCCATCTGGATGAGTATATACCACTTTTTACTCTTGTGGAACCAGCAGTTTAACATCATTGCACTTGTGGGAAGAAGAAGACATTTTGCAAAACAAATAAAATTATTAATGTGCTTTTGTAATTATGTAATTGAGAATGATATTGACCTTGGGGTTCATCCAACGATATTAATAATGCTCACTAATCCTAGATAGTGCACATTTCAACAAATATAGTCCTTGGCAATGGTGCCAATGATGAGCATTCAAGATACCCCTATGTCCCACCATAAAAATCACAAAACATGATCCTATCAAATTCCATGAACTCTATAGTTTCTAGTACACTAGTCTTCTAGGAAGTGAACCTTGCCCTAATGTTCATTCATTGTCTTCCTAATTACACTTGTGATGCACATGGTATGGTTAAGTGTAATCAAAGCATATGATTTTTATTGTTTTATGTTTTATGTTCTTTGGTTCTTAAAGAGAGAGAGATGAAGTAATTTAATGACTAATTTAATTTAACTAACTAACTAATCTCTAACTAGTCCTAACATAAGCTTTTGGTCCCACTTTCTATACATGTCCTAAACCCACATATCCATTGCTAGGTTACCAAGCACTATGATACTAGGTACACCAAGCAATAATGCTACTAGGATTACTAAGCGAATACATGCTTATGCTTGAAGTTGTCATACTTATGTATTTAATTTATCTAGCTTATTTTACTTAATCATTTAATTAGCTTAATTACTAAGAAACATGGAATAAATAACTCAAAACATTAAATGTAGAAATAAAACATTTAAACTATTCAAAATGCTGCAAGGTTTATTAAGAATTTTGTCTTTATTATCACACACACTGTCATGCTCAAGTGCAACACTGCTCAAATAAAGATTCATGCACTCAATGACTCCTATTGTGGGCATTCAAGAAAATATTCTAACTTTAAAATGTAAAAACTACAAGAGTTCTACTACTATGACTTGAATTCCCATAAACATGGCCATGAGCTCGTATTTATAGTTTTTACTATAGGACTATGTCAAGGGGCCCCATAGATGTCGCAAATGCTACATCGATGCAACCCAGTCAATAGGGAAACACCACATAAATGAGGGCCTGACAATGTGACACTTTGGCACTCATCAATGATGTAAAATAAAAACTATGAAAAATAGAAAAAATGAAAAACTAAGAAGCCACTTTTATTATTTTAGCATGGATGTCCATCTCCTCCATGACTAAGTTAGAAGAAGGAGATCCAAAAAATTAATCATACTTGTCCATCTGTTGAGGTGTTTTGGTCAATGGCTATCTTGGGTTCTTGAAAAGGCTTGAGTTGTTGTGTGTTAACTAGTAATTTCTTATTTGGGCTTTCAGGTTTGTAAATTAACATGACCCCAAATGGAAAGGTTTAATAGATAATATAAGGTCCCTTCCACAATGTTTTAAAGTTAGTTCATTGTGGCACATGTGTAGGATTCTAGTATAGGACCTTATCTCTTGGTTAAAATTTTACTTTTTTGATTCTAAGGTCATGTCATTGTTTATTATATGCCTCGTGCACTTCATTTGATGATAAGGCCACTAGTAAGTTCTCATCTAGCACATTGAGATTCATTAACCATTCTTTTTGTGCTAGGTTCAAGTTAAGGCAAAGGTCATAAGCTGTTGAAAGTGTACAGAGCTTCTCTTGGATTGAAAGAGTTGGTGATTTTCCATACACAAGCTCATAGGGAGAATAGCTAATAAGAAGTTTCCATTTGAAGTGATAGGCCCAAAGGGTATCATTGAGTTTGGTGCTCTAATCCCTCCTATATTTACTACTATTCTTGTTAGTATTTTCATTATCTTCCTATTAGTAACCTCTTCTTGACCATTGGCTTAGGGGTGGTATGGTGTTGTCAGTTTATGTTTAACCCCAAAGCGTTGCATGAGCTTCTAAAATGTGATGCCTATAAAGTGAGTTCCATTATAAAAAATAAGTGCACATGGCATCCCAAACCTATTTACAACATGCTATTGTAACAACTGAGCCACCATAAAGGATGTGCAATCAATGATAGCCATAGCTTGTACCCATTTGGTATAGTAGTCAACAACTACGATGATGTACACCTTTCCATTGGACATGGAAGTGATGGATCCCATGAAATTAATGCCCCAAATGTCAAAGGGTTCTAATGGTTGGATCCACTATTGCAACCCCTCCATATGAGCAATCATTCCACCATCATGTTGACAATAGTCATAGGAGTGGATGAAGTGATGGGCATCCCTAGAAAGTATGGGCAAGTAATACTCTACCATGAGAATTTTAATGGTCATTCATCATCTAAAATAATGGCCCTTATAAGGACCCTCACGAGCATCTTGGAGAATGTGTAGTTGATAATCATTAGGAACACACCATCAAACCAGGCCATCAGTGCACACCTTGTAAAGGTGTTCATTGATTTTCATGAAGTTTTTAACTTGGTAAAGAAACTATTATTTTTTCTTGCTATCCCACTTTTGTGGCATCTCTTGAGTAAGTAGGTAGGTGAGGATGCCATTGCACCAATTGTCTTCCTTAGGCTCTAATTCAATAACAACTCTAGTAAAGAAGAGTTCATCAAGAAATTGATTGAAAAGTGGACCTTCCTCCTCTTTTCTATCCCATCTCAACCAAGACAAGTGGTCAGGTACCACATTCTTGATTCCCTTTCTATCCATCATGGTTAGATCGAACTCTTGCAAGATTACCAGCCATCATATAACATAGGGGCTCACCATTGGTTTATGCATCAAAAACCTAATTGCACTATGATTAGTATGCATAAACACTTTGTACCCTAGCACATAGTGCTAAAATTTCTATAAGTCATGCACCACTACCATGAGTTCTTTTTTAGTGGTGGTGTAGTTCAACTATGCATCCACAATGCTCCTAATCACATAGTGGATATAAAAGGGATGCATTTGATTGTCCAACTGTGTGAGCATAGCTCCTAAGGCATAATTGGATGTGTCCATCATGATGTGGAATGATTTGAACCAATCAAGTATTTGTAGGATTGGTGTTTCCACAAACTTCTATTTAAGGTGCTAGAATGCATACTCACATTCCTCGATCTAAATAAACAAAGCATTCTTCTTTGTCAACTCCACCAACAATTTGGAAATCTTAGAGAAGTTCTCAATGAAGCACTAATAATAGCCATTGTAGCCAAGGAATTACCTCACATCTTTAACAATTTAAGGTTTTTAGGTTATTCCTTTGATGACCCTTATTTTTTTTAAGGTCCACCTCAATCCCCTTCTATGATATTGTGTGCCATAATACAATGTTCTCCTAGACCATTAAGAGGTTTTTTTGCCAGTTGAACCTAAGATTTGTCTTCACACATATTTTTAGCACTTACTTAAGGTCATCCAGGGCTTCCTCGAATGTATTCCCATAGGTGAAGAAGTCATCCATGGAGACTTTCACTCTGCTATAGACTTGCTATTGGAAAATGTTAAGCACAAGGTGTTGAAATGTTGCAAGCACATTGCATAGGCTGAACAACATATTTATGTATGTGAAAGTCCCCTAGGGATGAATGTGGTTTTGGCCTAATCCTGTGGTGCTATCTAGATTTGGTTATAACCACTATAACCATCTAGGAAGTTGTAGTAGAAATAACTCAAAATTGTGTCCAACACTTGGTTCACAAATGGTAAGGAAAATGGTCCTTGTATGTTGCCATGTTCAATAGCCTAAACTTGATGTAGACCCTCCAATTTCCACCTTTATTTGGCACTATCATGAGTGGGCTAACCCACTCAATATTCACAATGGGATAGATGAACCTCACCTTGAAGAGTTGCTCAAACTTCTCTTTGAAAATCTGCTTGAGTTTGGGGTCTAGCCTTAGCTGTGGTTATTTCTTTGATTTAATGGAGGACTCTATGTAGATCCAATGTTGGCATATCCTTAGGTCAATTCCTATCAATTCATGATATGACTAAGAAAAGATTTTTGTCCATTTTTTGATCATCTCCAACAACTTCTTTTTCTATACAGGAGCAAGATTGACATTGATGATGACCAAATTTCCATTGTTAAGAAAAGCATATTTCATTCCAACTGGTAGATTTTTCAACTCAAGGGGCTCTTGTTTGAAGCTCTCAAGAATATCCAACTCTTCCTAGTTGGTTTCATCAATTTCATTGGAGAGTTGATGATGGACTTTCTCTAGTGTGTCCATACCCTCAACATAGGCACTTGTTAGCCTCTCGATTTTTTCGATGCACAATGTTGAACTAGTCTTTACTTCAACTATCAGCCATTGGGTGCCCTCCTATTTTGTGGCTACTTTGTACAAGCATTGTTGAACTTCTGTGACATCTGCACACTACCTGCATGCCATGAGTGTTGTACTTCTTATGATCTAGAATTTCTGCATGTAGTGGCACCCTGTGTTACTATACGTGATGCATGGAACATGCTTCCTTCCTATCTTTCCAAATTCATTCTCCTTAGAGATCTTCAAGAAGAGGTCTATGATTTCCAACCATACATCAATCGTACTTAGCCAAGCTCTTCTCATAATGATAGGGAAGTTTCCCTTGCAATTATCCACTCGTATCACTAGGAAGTCAGCAGTATACGATCACCCATAAACAATGGTCACAATGTCCTCCACAAGTCCCAAGGGAATAATGGTGGACTAATCCACTAACTTAAGATAAATGTCTCTCTTCTGAAGAGGAGGTAGGTTTCAAGCTTTGTGCATCCCATGTAAGATCAAATTGACATCGGAACTTGAGTCCATAAGAGCCTTGTAAGATTCATTTCCAGTAATTTGCAAGCAAATGAGGGGACTCCCATGATCAGATCTCTTCTTGGGAATATGGATAGCCTTTATCCAATCAATTACCATGTGGTTCAACATTACCAAGTTCACTTTAGATGGTGTTTGGTTTGAATGGATCTTTAAGGTTATTGTAGAGGAGGAGGAAGAAGTAGGGTTAGTAGCCACAGGTGTCTGTGAGGGCTTAGTAGGACTATTGGTTTGGAAAAAGAATTATTTTTTAAGCTTGGTGTCTGAACCACTCAACTAAGGAGCCAACTATAGGTTAACAGCCCTTATGGCATTTTCTACTATGACTAGGTTCATATTTTTCCCTACATGGATGGAGTGGGTGGCATATGAGTTGAGTGTGGAGGTACAGCTGCAAACGGATGAAAAGGATAATAGGAAAATGAGGACTCCCCTCTTGAAGATTGTGCTCTATAATATTTAGGATGGTAGTAGTGATGTTGAAAAGAAGCATGACTAGAAGAGCCATGTGAAGAAATGGGTTGATGAACATAGTACCCATATAGATCTAGCTAACAGTAATGGTACTGCTACCTTGGTGGTGGCATCCCCCACAACTATGGGTGTTGCCACTACTGATGCTACTCGTGAGGTTGAGATGGCACTCCACTCAAATAGTAGGCTTGTTGGTGGAACTACCCATAGTTTCCTTAAGGATAAGACAACCTCCTAGCTGTTTACAGTTTTCCCAATTGAGGATTCAATGCATACACCCTAGATTTTTACAAGTGTGACATAACTACGCAACATCCCTTAGGATGTTCATATTAGAAATTTTCACACACATCATCATCTATTTTAGAATCTGCAACCTCTTCCACTATAGATGCTATGCCCTTACCCTTCTAATGGGCATGTTCAACTTTCTTCTTTTTTCTTTGATCATGACCACTACCTTGTTCTTTGGTCTCTTTAATAATTTTGAGAGCAACTTGGAATCTTTCATTCTAAGAGTCCTACATTTTATTAACCTTCACTAATATTTCAAAAATAGATTTTTGTATTGGCAAGGTTTTTTACACCACTTCATCAAGTGGTACCTCCTCCTCATTGTCACAAAACTAGACCTCCATTTTGCAAATGGAAGGGTCTAGATTGTACTCTTTTGCACTTTTCCTTTTTTTATAGCTCACCTGTTTCTTGGCTCACTTGCTCAATTAGCCTTTGGATCTAATGGAACCTTAGCTTTGAAAGCCTCCCTTGGGCATAGAACCCAATAGTTCTCCTCATTTCTATTTAGAGCCCATCTATGATATGGGCAACTGCACCATTTTATCATAGTCATGGCCTAGGCATTGATGCAACAATGAGTAATATCTTCCCATGACCACATCCAAGGATTCATGTGTGCCTTGCTTCCAACCCTAGATTTGTCTTCTCAAGTTAGACACTTGGGAGAATTTTTGATACTTGTCATTGAAGAGTTCAAGCATCGTACTTGATGAGCCAAGAAAAATTTGGCACTGAATACCTTTAATATTTATCTTCATTTCTTTCATTGTAGAAATTGTCGTCTCATCTATGACTCTCATGGAGGAATGGTTTAAATTCAAAATATCATCAAGACATAAAACCAATGATTAGATCTAAATTCAATTAAAAAAATCATACTTATGGTTGTCACCCATAAGTAAAATCAACAATATTCACCTTAACTTCTAACATTAACTTCAAAGATATCAATGAAACCAAATTAAATTTAAATAAATTTATGAGAAATAATGAATATTACAATGGAGATGTCACTTAATTTGTAACCATGCTCCATTATCTCCACAGTGCAACAACTTCACAATGTTAAAACATTTTTGGCTATTAATTTCCACAAAGCATTAACACTTTTCCTTCATAATTTTGTGCACAAACAAAAATTCTAATCTAGTGTGGTTCTCTCAATAGTATCCTCACTCTGTTTTTTCATATCTTTTTTTCAATTCTCTGTCCCCTCTGTTGCATCTAGCTAGGGAATTTATAAGGATTGGTCTAGCACATGAGGAGCGACCACCCATGCATAATGGCCATGGCAATTACTACCCTTGTGTAACACCCACTATAACATCCACCACCACCACCCATGTAGGTAACATTCACTGTAACATCCATTGATCATGTGGCAAAGAAACATGCAACTCCCACCATCCACACACAAGTAACATCTAGGAACCACACCTCATTATCCATGTAGGTTACAACTGTAGAAAAATGGCAATCTTCATCAAGGTAACATGTAGGAAATAGTTGTAGTTGCATGGTCAAAGAACATGGTTGATGGAGTGGCACACCCACATTGCAGTGCCAATGTCCAAGTTGCAGCTCCATTACCATCATAAATCCTTAATGTGCATGTCTATTAGTGCTAAAAAAACAAAATCAAAAACCAAAAACATAATACTAGTATAGATGAAGGAATTAGATTCTTCAACTACCACCACATGGCTACCCAGCAATAAAACTTGCACCTCTAGTTCGAGTCTTTAGTACATAAAAACTAATAAACTAATAACAATCTAATAATAATAAACTAATACTTATCACTATAATAAACTAAAATAAATTAAACTATAATAAACACTAATTAAACAATTAACAATATCTAATTAAGATTTAAAAACTACCAATTTTGGAGTTTAACAATACTCCATCATCAAATGGATTTTGGTTCTAAGGATTGATACCAGCTTTCAGCCTCCTTGATGAGTGTCTTGGAAAATAGCTTTCATTTTTGTCATTTGTTATCAACATTCTGTAAGGTGCATGCATTAGGAAAGGCTTGGAGATGGTTCTATGGATCCGAATGGTATCCCCCTTCAAACTTAGGGACATTTTTCATCTCCAACCATTTAATTCAGTTGTCCTTTATGTGCCTTATTGAAATCCTTACAACCTCCACAATGTTTAGCATGTTTCTAATAGCAAGCAGAGGCTCATCATGGTCATGTCCTTTGTGATGGCCATGATGCCTATGATGCCCTCTACTGCCCTTTCTTTCTTTGTGGTGGACCTCCCTTGATTGACCACACCCCTAGTTTCTATTGTTCCAACAAAATCTATGGTCATCTCTATCCTACTGATCACCTCCATCATGGCCTCTCCCTTGGAAACTTTGATCGGAATTGAAGAAGGAAGATGATGAAGGTGACAAAGGCAAAGAGGAAGGAGAGCCATCACCATAAAAATGCCTACTACTCCCTCTTCTTTGTTTTCTACCATGATCACCATGTTTGTCATTATCATGGTGCTTATCATTGTTCCTGCCTTGACTCCCTTCCTTTGAGGCCACATGATCATGGGATCTATTTTTTCCAGAACCAAGGTTATCTATAGTATACTGTAGATGCTAATTGAGGGCCTCCTCATCAAGGAGAGGAGGAGAGTCAATGTATTGGGAAGTTCCTAAGAAGGGGTCTTCCCCTTCCTTTTGGCCCAATAGGAATAGGGGGTTTATGAATCATTTACCTTTTAATACCTCATAACAAGCTTCCATTTGCTGATCTTTCTCTTGCTGCACCTTTGTGGGATGATAATCTCTATAGGAATGATCTTGCACGTTGTACTTAACATTGAGTCTTGCAATGCCCAATCTCATGAGATTATGGAGCAGCATTGCAGGATCTGATTGATTGGGAGGCAACACAGTGTTCCCCTCCATGTCCCTCCACTGTATTTATTCATCCTGATGTAGGATGAAGGTGAAATCTAGAATGCACTCATCCATATGCATATAGATCACTCTGCATTGTTGGGGCATGGGTGCCCTTGGATTGGAATTACCCATGAACAGTGGTGGAGAATTTTCCCTACAAGAAGAATCCATGTTAGTACTTGGGAAATAGTGTGCTTTTAGTATACTTTGTTATATCAATGATTTTAGCTTTTAAGTCCTTTACAATGTCATTTGGTGATTTCACTAGCTTCCTAGATAGCACACGTAGCTAACTATAGTCCTCAGCAACAACGCCAATGATGAGTAGCAAGTTGTCCCTATGTCCAACCATACAAATCACCAACATTCACTAAGCAATCGAGTCGAATTCCATAGACTTAAGCTTTCTACATACACATTGTCTAGGAAGTGAACCTTAAGACATGATTATTGTCTTTCTAGTTCCACTTGTGAGGGTACAATAGTATGGTTAAGTGTTACTAAGGTACATGTTTTTTATTAATTTTTATATTTTTATTTATTTCTCATAAGTGTGAGATTAAAGTAATTAACTACTTAATTAATCTAGAAACTATCTAATGCCTTAACTAATCCTAACATAAGCATTCGTTTTCACCCACTATATGCATCCTAAACATGTCTTAATGCTACTAGATTACCAAGCATAACCACTACTGGGATTACCAAGTGTTAAAGTATGCTCAAGGTGGTCGTACTTATGTACATTAATTATCCATATTTAATCAAGTAATTAAATGCATGAAATTAAATTGCATAATAGTAAAGTGCAGTAAAGTTGATATTATGCTAAGTCCAATTGATGCAAGATTTATCAAGAAGGTCATCTTTATTATCGTTCACACCCAAGTTTCCAAGTACATCAATGCTCAAATAAAGATCCATATGCTTCTCAACTCCTACTGTGGGCACTTAGAAAATATTCTAACTCTCAAAAGAACAAACTATAAGAACTCTAATATGCTACTAATTAATGAATGTCTTAAATGCAATAGGTGCATGCATTATTAAGGCAATACTAGACACTCTGTTGATGCATCAAATCATGCATCAACAGGTACACATCAACGAGTACAAGTCAACACAACTACATCATTAGATATGCATCAATGGGATCACATTGATGCAACCCAACTAACAATGATTCATCAAATTTCAAGTGTGCTTTGAAGTAGCATATCATACCATTCCAACAAGGTTTTAAATGATAGATAGCTATGAACAATTTTTGGCTAGTTGCAATAAATTCAAGTCCATCATGTGATAGCTATGATTACATACTTTGAATCTTTAGAACGACCACTTCTAGATTGTTGTTGGCTGACAAGGTGCAAAAATATAATAATAAAGACAAACTTGTAACATAAACATTTAGACTATAAAAAAAAACATCAATTGCTTCTTTTTTCCTTCTTCCTCCCCACACACCCCCCACCCCATCCCACACCACACCAACCCACCACCCCCACCCCCCTCCAACTCTCTATTCATTATAATTACAAGTCAAGGGATCTTTGGAACAAGAATTTTTTTTTAAATAATATTTACTTCCCAAACATAGAATCAAATTAAAACTTTATATACTAATATAATTAAATTGAGAGCCCATTTAAGATCCTTCTAGCAAACCCAATCCAAAGGTTGCAAAAGACCACTCCTAGATGTAAAGCAATGGCATATCCTTGCAACAAGAGAGATATCTCCTTGGTCAAAGAGAATTCTACCATGTCTTTAACAAGATTAAAATACAATACAAAGATAGGCCATTTCAATAAAACAAGAATTGCACATCTTAGATTAAGAAATGGACGTGAGGGCCAACTTGACCTTCTTTCTAAAATCCCAAATGAGTTGATTGAATAAGATAAAAACTTAATCTTCTTCACTAACAATCCCAGATGAGTTGATCTTTTTCCCTAAGTGTCCCACATCACTTGACTAAATAAGTCAAAGATTTCTGAGCATGGGTTGTTGGACAGTTAGAGAAATAGGTAATTTTAAGAAATAAGATGTGCACTTCTCAATTAAGAAATTGTTAGAAAAATCATGCAAGGACCAACTTGATCCTTTTCCCCATGAATCCTAGGTGAGTTAATTGAATAAAGAAAAGCCTATGAAACAACAAGCTACTATTGTTTCTTTATTGAATATTAAGATTCCTTTCAAACTAAGCATTTCCTACTAGAATCGAATCCATAACTCGGAGCTTCGAATTCAAGATTCTTACCACTAGACTAACACTTTATTATTTATTCATTACAAGTTATGGGTTTAAGTTTCACTTAAGAAATTATCGTGTTTTATCAAAAGTCTATCAAAGTATTACATTGGTTGTAGGTATATATAGTGAACTTTCAATTTTGACAATGTTTTTGTTCTAACAACATTTTAAATAATTACTTTTCTATTTTTTATGCTTCAATAAAAATATCAATAAGTGCTACTTGTTAATTAAGAAGTGTGACTTCTTTCATTCAAAGAGAAGGGTTTGAGAGTCAAAACATTTTGAAGTAGAACTTTTTTTGAATAATGATCATGTGAACCTTTAAAAATTGTACAAAGTCATGAAAACAAATATCATAATACAACATTGTAAGTAGGTCTCTCCTATCCAAAAATATTTTTTTGTTATAACATTACTCTGTTAGAGCATAGGTTTGATTCTAATAAGTGTGTTAATTTGACATACCATTATGTTCTACTTAAGTTTTACAAAAAATTTATATTAGCTATATGTCCTAGGGGTACCTTAAAACTATGGTTTTGATGTTTTTTCTTTTTTTCTTTTTCTCTTTTTTGGTTTGGGGGCAAGGGGTTTCAAAACCCAAACAAATGAATAAAAATGCTTTAAAAACTCAAAGTACATTAGATCATTGAAAAGAGAGTCTACAAAAAGTTTAATGGTTTTGGGGATGTCTTTTTAAGTTTTCATCTTTACAACCAATTATGAAAAGCCAGATTCTCATCTTTAAAGTCATCTGCTTAATAAAAAATTTAAATAAAGGAATTAATAAATACATAATTTTTTTAAAAGAATAATTCTAAGAAAGCTGAAACTTGCTATTGAATGATAATAGAGTTTTGTGAACAAAAAACCTTAAAATAGGTTCATATTCAATGTTGAATATAAAGGTCATTCTACCTAAAGAAATGTAGAAACAAAAATAAAACAAACAACAATCTAAGCAATAAGAACAAATCTAAAATTTTGAAAGAACAAAATAATATTAACCAAAAATAGCTTAATGAAGTAGAGATCATGAACAAATGTAAACTAACAAGTAGTCACAAGGCCAAATTCTAGATGTTTTAAAGACCAAATTTGTAACTCAACAAAAACTAGTACTTTTTTCAAGTTGAACAATTATTGGAACAACATGTATTTTGTAGTGGCAACAACTTCTTTGACTACTTTTGAGAAACAATTTCTTTTCCAAAACGACTAATAACTCTATAAGGAACAATCACTTATGGAATGCTTAAATACAAACAAAAATTTATTTATTCATTTGGAAACATTTAAAT
Organism: Gnetum montanum; assembly: GCA_015680685.1. Taxonomy (NCBI): domain Eukaryota; kingdom Viridiplantae; phylum Streptophyta; class Gnetopsida; order Gnetales; family Gnetaceae; genus Gnetum; species Gnetum montanum. Next base: position 3,901 of record MNCI01012397.1, on the reverse strand, counting down.
AAACATAAATAGACATAAATGAAAACATGAGTAGACATGAGTTAACTAGCTAGAAATACAAATTTTAGTAGTTTTTTTTCCATATAGTAACTATTTTTTTAAATGACAANAAATTTTAGTAGTTTTTTTTCCATATAGTAACTATTTTTTTAAATGACAGAATCTTATTATTGTAAGATACAAAATCATACTTATTTAAAAATCATAGGCTAAATATTTATTGGAGTAGTATTTACTTGGCTATAACAATAGTAGTTTCTTTGTATCAGAGGCTTCTTCTTTGTTTGCCTTTGAGAAATAATATGTTTTCTTAAAAGGTTAATAACCTTACTATGGATTTTAAAATGTTAAATAGAAAAGACAATCTATTTATAAACTACATAACCTTAACAAATTTAAAGAAACAAGAGAAAGGAAAACCATACCTTAATAAATAGAGATAATGAATAAATATCAGTTAACAAGCCATAAGCAAAGGTTGTAGTGATTTCTTCTTTGTAGAAGTTTTTTTGTATTTTATTCTATTGTCTTGTTCAAATGCAAGAATTTGTTTCTATAAATTAACTATGGATTTT
>MNCI01012394.1:0-12247 GCA_015680685.1 Gnetum montanum | reverse complement strand
CTTGTGTTTGCATCAATATTGGTGTCACCAGATTACATCGCGTCATCGGTATACAACTTGCAAGTTTCTAAAAATGAACTTCGAGTTAATTGCACTTGACTTCAAGATTAAATTGGAAAACCCTAACCTTATAAATGCTAGCTTGAAACATCAATTATGGGCCAAAGTTCTTGAGACAACTACAAGGGGGACTTTCTTATTATAATGGAAAGGGCTTGGCTCATCATGATTAATGTTAAGATGAGAATTCAATATCTTTTCTTGGAAATTTTAAGGAAAATAAATTTAGAAAAGTAGAGGAGTGAGTTCCATGTATCGCATACAGTGAAACAAGATGCCATTGCATGTAGAAAATATGGGTCATATAAATTGCATCAATCCAAGCATGCAAAAAGTGTGCTGAGGCATCTACTATTCAAAAGTGCCTATATGCAATAGCCACAAAATAGGAAGGTACCTAGTTATTGACAATAGATGATGGGGGCTTAATTCATAGATATGCATGGAACAAATAGAAAGCCTCACAAATGCTTACATTGAATACATGAATGAGATAGAGCATATCATTAGCTACCTCTCCCATGGATAGACTGAGATAAGTTGGGGAGAGTTGGAGATCCTAGAATAGTTCAAGCAAGAGCCCCTAGAACTAAAGGTGTTACCAGCTAATCTAGAATATACTTAACTTGGTAACAGCAAGTCAGTAATCATCAATGTTTATCTTGCTCAAGAATAAAAGAAATAGTTGCTAAAAGTGGTTAATAAATGGCCAACAACCTTTTCCTAGTCATATCATGAACTGATAAGAATCAATCCAAGGATATGCTAGCATCAGATCTAGATAGATCCCTCCATCAAACCTAAACAATAGCCATAAAGGAGGTTGAATCCTAAGCTGAAGCAAGTTGTAAAGGACAAAATTGAGTAGCTTCTTAAGATGGGATTCACCTATCCTATTGCACATAGTGAGTGGGTCAACCCACTCATCATTGTATCCAAGAAAGATGGCAAATGGAGGATCTACATAGACTATAGTTTGTTGACTATGGTAACCTTCAAGGATCATTTTCCATTACCATTTGTGAACTAGAACTTGGATACTATCACAGGACATGGCTACTATAGTTTTCTAGATGATTATAGTGACTATATCCAAATCCAAAATGTACTATAGGACTAGGCTAAAACTACTTTCACAAATCCTTAGGGAAATTTTGCATATAAAAAGATGTCTTTTGGCTTGTGTAATTTCCCTACTACTTTTTAAATCCTAGTGCTTAGCATCTTCTTGCAACAAATTGGTAGTGGGGTAGAAGTCTTCATGGATGAACTCTCTACCTATGGTATGACTTTTGAGCAAGTCTTAGCCTTTCTCGAGCAAGTGCTAAAACATTGTGTAGAGATAAACTTAAGGCTCAATTGGCAGAAAAGACATCTGATGGTCCAAGTGGCCATAGTCTTGGGACACCAAATTTCAAAGAAAGGAATCAAGGTGGACTTGGAAAAAGTATGAGTCATCTAAGAAATCACTAGATAACCTAAAATAATGAAATATGTGACATCATTCCTTGGGCATACTAGTTACTATTAGCGAATCATTGAGAACTTATCCAAAATCGCCAAGATGCTGGTGGAGTTGACAAAGAAGGATGCACCCTTTGACTAGACTAAGGAATGTGAGCATGCAATATAGTAATTAAAGTAAAAACTCATAGAGACTCCTATTCTACAAGCTCTAGACTGGTCCAAACCCTTCCACATCATAAAGGATGCATCCAACTATGCATTGGAAGTAGTACGAATGTAATTGGATGAGCAGAAATGTCATTATTATATCCATTACACCAATATAAGTATTGTAAGTGCATAACTAAATTACACTATCATTGAGAAGGAGCTCATGATGGTGTTGTACTTCCTAGAGAAATTCAAGCACTATGTACTTTGATACAAAATCTTTGTACACATAGATCATAGTGTTATCCATTTCCTAATGAACAAACCAATGATAATCTGCCATGTCATACGGTAGCTAGTGATCTTATAGGAGTTCAATCTTATGATGATAGATAGAAAGGGAATGAAAAATGTGATTGTGGATCACTTGTCTCAATTATGATGGGATGGCAAAGAGGATGAGGAACCTCTATCTAATTAATTCCCAGATGAAGTCCTCTTTGCCAAAGCTAGTAATGCTTAAGAAACTAGGGGTACCAACTAGTACAATGATTTCCTCTCCTATCTTCTCACTCAAGAGACTCCATAGGAATGGGATAATAAGAAGAAACAATAATTTTTTCACCAATCTAAACACTACATAAAGATCCAATGTAACCTTTACAAGGTTTGTGTTGATGGCTTGGTACAATGATGTGTATCTGATGCTAATCAACTACAAATCCTACAAGATGCTCATGAGAGTTGTTGTGGGGGCCATTATGCATGCAAGACAATGGTCATAAAGATCCTCATGATAGGCTACTTTTGGCTTACCATTTTCAAGAACATCCATGATTTCTTCCATTCATGTGAATGCTACCAACAAGACATGAATGACAACCCTAAAGGAGGGGCCTTAATAGTGAATTCAATCATTGGAGCCCTTCAACATTTAGGACATTAACTTCATAGGACCCATCACTCCCATGTCCAATGGAAAGGCATACATTATCATAGTTTTTTACTACTGCACTAAGTGAGCTAAAGCTATAGCCATCATTGACTATTCATCTTCTATTGCAGTACAATTTATTCAAAAAAGTGTGGTAAACAAGTTTTGTGTATCAAGACGACTTATTTCTGATAATAGAACTTACTTTATAAGGATCACTTTTTGGAAACTAATGTAATGCTTACAGATGCAACATGAACTAACAACTCCATATCATCCCCAAGCTAATGGCCAAGCTAAAGTTACTAATAGGGAGATAACATGGATACTAACACATACAATAAGTATGGAAAAGATTGGAGCATGAAACTCAATGATGCTCTTGTTGGCACATTTCAACCATTTGATGAAGTAGTGACATAAATCGCTAGGAAAATTTGGATCAAAATTTTATTCTTTAAGAGATTACTGGAGGATGAAAATGGATCTTTTGATTGGATGTTTTATAGATTGTTTACAAACAATACTTAAATAATTAAAGAATGATTTAAATGAAATACTGGTTGGTGACAAAGCAACATTAAAAGGAAACTTTGTTCAATGTTTAGAAACATAAATCTCTAAAAGCCAAATTAGTAAATGTAGAAACATTAAAAAAATATTTCTCATAATGTCTCATCTATAAGAAGAAAATCATGGTGAAGGGAAATTACAAATTGCTCATGTAGTTACTAGAATCAACCATAAAGAAAAGGAAAAATATTGGTGCTAAATGGGCCGACTTCATAGCAAAATGTCTATTTCAAGAATAGAGGATGGGTACTAAAACCAATCCCAAACTGGGCCAAACCTACCCATGTCTCCACCAAATTTTCTCATTCAATAATCCTAAATGCATTCAGTGCCTTAAGAACATAGATATACTCTTATGTGATGCAAAACACAAAAGAGTTTGGTTGCATCTAGGTAGGGAAGCAATTTGGAATGGAACCAGACATTTGAATTAAACATTGGCAAAATGTGACATGGTCCATATATTGGCTAGGGACTTGCAAAATCTCTTATTGAGGAAATTTACTTTGGGCATTTTGATGGTTTCATAATTTTAGTGATTCTACTTGTGTGTTGGCTGTGTTGTCCATTTTTCACTATAGTGTCATCTCCAAGATGCGAATGATCCATAAGTTAAGGATGCAATTAGTGGAGAATAATAGCCTAAGTGATGTGCATGTGCCAAAAATCTTTTATGCAACAAATCCTTAGTGATGGTCACTAAAGAATTCGACATGGAGATCAGATATTGTAGTATCCATAGGGTCATCCTCATGGATGTCATCATCATGGCAGTGAAATCCCTACAATAGCACTAAAATAGGAAATTGTTTGAAGTAGAGGTGGTCATCATGGCCACACTTAATCCCACCAACCTCGTCCACTTTAGTGGAAGTTGCAGGAGCAGTTGCATGAAAGCAAATAGGATCATTGTGTGTTTTCATCCAAATAAGATTCATAGGCTTATGTGCATCTTCTCACATTTATTCATCAATTTTGTGACATACGAAAGCTGAAAAACATAGAATAAAGACAACTGTAGACTATTGGAAATAATTTTGTAGAAAACATTGGCTAGATAGCACAATAATCAAATCACACAAGGAATAAAAATGAGGAAATAAATTGAAACTGAACTCTAGCCATTGATGCCTTTACATGAACTTGTTGTGGTGAGTGTTCTAATTCTTGTATCATACCTATGCTCAACAACGATGGTGTATGCAAACTCTGAGTGATAAGGAAAAAACTGTAACACTGCCATGATTTCTTCTAGTGCCTTTGTTCTCCCATCAAGAACATTTTATAGGCTAGAAAAATGTCAATTACAAAACTTTTGGTTTAAATGGCAAATATGAGACCACTCTTGTGGTAACAGTTACAAGCCGTTGATTTTCCCATAATGGTCACTTTTATGGAACCATTACAAACCCTTGGTTTTCTTGTAATGGTCACATTTATGGAACTATTACAAACCATCAATTTTTCCATAAATAGTTACATTCTCCCACTTGGTCTCCATATTTAAATTAATATCCATCAAATCCAAATTTTAAGAGATGAATACATTAATCATGGTAATAGTTCCTTTGAATGTGAGTGTTATCTTCCATGTATTAGAATGTATTATCTCTTAAACTTAATTCCTTATAAGGTAACTAAACTTTATGAATAAACCCAAGGTTCATTCTAGGTTTTGCCATATGTGAATTTTCTCTAATAATTGTATGTACAAATTGAATATGAGAAAACATCACAACTGAATAAGAGTTTCATTAAGACTACAAAATTGTATGTACAAATTACATTATGGAACCAAATCCCATTTGAACTACATGATCCTTAAATGACTTTGGTGGCATTCCTTTTTTCAAAGGATCAACTATCATCAATTCAGTGCTTAAATGTTCAATGGACACTTTCTTTTCCTTAACACATTCCCTTATGGCTAAGTACTTTATGTCAATGTGCTTACTTTGACTACCACTCTTAATATACTTAGCCATAAAGATAGCAACTAAATTGTCACAAAACATTCTTGATGGCCTAGATATAGAATCTATAATTATATGGCCCAACATGAAACTCTTCAACCATACATCATGTGAGGTAGCCTCAAAATAAGAAACAAACTCTGCATTCATTGTGGAAGTAGCAACCAAGGTTTTCTTTCCACTCCTATAGGACATAGCTCCTTTAGCCAACATAAAAACATAACTAGATGTTGATTTCCCTGAATCAACATAGCTAGAAAAGTCTGAATTAGAGTAGCGAATCACCTCCATATTGTCAGTTATTCTATACATAATCATGTAATCTTTTGTACCTTGAAGGTACCTCATCACCTTCTTTGCAGCCCTCCAATGGTCAATGCCTCAATTACTCTCATATTTGCCCAACATTCCCAAAACAAATGCAAGGTCAAGTCTTATGCAGACCTAAGCATACATTAGGCTTCTGATAGCTAAAGCATATGGAATGTTTCTCATTTTTCTTTTCTCTAAATAATTCCTGGAACACTAGTTCAAATTGAACTTGTCACCCTTCACAATGGGTGCTATACTTGGTGAACAATCTTTCATTTGAAACCTTTCTAAAACTTTATTGATATAGGTTTCTTGTGAAAATCCCAGAATACATCTAGATCTATCCCTATGGATCTTAATGCCAATGACATAAGATGCCTCACCCATATCCTTCATGTCAAAGTACATAGAGAGAAATTGCTTCACCTGTATAGAAATCCATTATCATTGGTCGCAAGAAGGATATCATCCATATATAAGACAAGGAAACAAATTTTTCTCCCACTGACCTTCTGGTATATACATTGATCCATTATGTTCTTCAAAACCAAATGAAGTGATGACATCATGGAATTTTAAATCCCATCAATGCAAGGCTTATTTCAATCCATATATGGATTTCTTGAGCTTGCGTACCAATTGCTCACCACCACTAGAGGAAAATCCTTCAAGTTGTTTCATATAAGCCTCTTCCTCTAGATCACCATTAAGGAATGTCATTTTCACATCCATTTGATGTAAATAAAAATCAAAATGAACAACCAATGCCATAATCACATGAAGGGAGTCCTTCTTAGATATAAGAGAAAAGTTCTCCATGTAATCTATTCCCTCTCTTTGAATGAACCCTTTGGCAACAAGTCTTGCCTTATATCTTTCAATGTTGCCTAATGAGTCTTTCTTTGTCTTGAAGACCAATTTGCATCTAATGGTTTTTACACCATTAGACAAATTGAGAAGATCCCAAACCCCATTAGATGACATAGAGTTCATCTCATCTTTCATGGCATCATACCACAAGTCAAATTCCTTACAACTCATGGCTTTTGAAAATGTTTTGGAATCATTTCTGGCTCCTATGTTATAGTTAGACTCCTATGGATACACTATATAGTCATTAGGAATCACTAATCACCTAACTCTAGTAGATCATCTTAATGTTGATTCATCATTCTCCTCAGGAGCATGATGTTCAATAGGTTGTTCAACAAGTTCTAGTATCTATTGTTCAGTTGGATCTATTTCTTCTTGATTAGCAGTTTATGGAACTTCAATGACTAGTTGTTGTTCATCAAGTGTTTTTGCTCTAAGCATGTTGTGTACAATAATCAATCTTTTACTTGAAGTAGAAGGTTGGGCATGTACATGATCTTTCTCTAGAATAGTGTTCAAGGATCAATTCCTCCTACTAATCAAGTCATTCTCAAGAAATTTAGCATTCCTTGATTCCACAAACCTAGTCATATGTGATGGACAATAAAATATGTATTCCTTAGATTGTTCGGAATATCCAACAAAATACCCACTTATGGTCCTTGGGTCTAGCTTCTTTTCTTGTGAATTATAGACTGTTACTTCAGATGGGCATCCCCAAACACATATATGTTGCAAACTTGATTTCCAACCTTTCCATAATTCAAATGGTGTCTTTGAGACAACCTTGGTTGGAACTCAATTTAATATATACACAACAATCTTGAGAGCTTCAATCCATAATGTCTTAGGAAGCTTGGAGTTGCTAAGCATACTCTACACCATGTCTAATAATGTTCGATTTCTTCTTTCTACCACACCATTCTAGTCTAGAGAACTAGACATAGTGTACTGGGAAACAACCCCATGTTCTTGAAGAAACTTAGCAAATGGACCAAGCACTTTTCCATCATCAGTATATCTACCATAGTATTCACCACCTCTATCAAACCTCACTATCTTTATTTGCTTACCACACTCTTTCTCTACTTCAGCCTTAAACACCTTAAAGGCATCTAAAGCTCTATTCTTGTTATGAAGCAGGTAGAGATACATATATTTTGAGTAGTAATCGATAAAAGTAATGAAATACTTTGACTATACGTGTCCATATTTGGACTACAAATATATATATGTATATCTCTAATATATCTAAACTCCTCTTGGCACCTTTCTTTTACATATTAGTTTGCTTTCCCTTTATGTAGTCCACACAAGTGTCAAAGTCAATAAAATATAGGGTACTAAGTACTCCATCATTTACTAATCTCTTTATTCTCTCAATAGAAATATGTCCTAATCTATAATGCCATAACATAGAGGATTCTTCATTCATAACATAACTCTTAACACCAGCACTATCATGAATATGCATAGAAGTATAAGAAGTTTCATTTTGTAAACTAATTTTGAAAAGACCATATGTTAATGTACCATTTCCAATAAGTTTAGATCTATAATATAAACTGAATATAGTGTTTGAAAAATTAAAGGAAAATCCCAATGATACAAACCTTGAAACAAAAATTAAATTCCTTGAAAAATTTGGAATATACAATGTCTTTTCCAATTCTAAAACAAAACCACTACTTAAAACTAATTTGCATGTTCTAACTACCTCCACATGTGAGTGAATCTTGTTACCTAAATAGATATATAACTCACTTCCCACCAGCCTCCTTAGGTTTTGCATCCCCTATAAGGAATTAGTAACATGAATTGTAGAACTGAAGTCAATCCACATCAACCATATTAGATTCAAAACAAACAAGTGAGAATTGAATACCTTTCTTTTCAAGCCATTTCTAATATTTAAGATAATCCTTCTTTATATGTCCTTTCTTCTTGTAAGAAAAGCATCTAGATTTCTTCTTAATATCAACTTGTGCAGGCAGCTTGCCCTTCCACTTATTTTTGGCTTGTCCCTTATTCTTTCTTTGTGTAGACATATCCACACTCTCTTCCACTTCCATAGCAAGTCTATCCTCTTCTTGTACACACATGGTCATTATTTCATTGATTGACCATTTTTTCTGTGTGTTATAAGTAATATTAAAGGGTTGATACTACTATGGGAGCATGTTCAAGATGTAGTGCATAAGAAAAGACTCTAACATCTCAAGCTCAAGTGTTTTCAACTGAGCCACTATATCCCTCATTTTCATGATGTGCTCATGCACACCACAAATTCCAGTGAGCTTCATGGATGAAAATTTTATTATTAAGGTGCTAACCAAAGCCTTGTCTGATGACTCAAATTGTTCATCAAAGCTCACACATTGTCATACTATTCCAATGAACCATGCATACCAGTGGAGATCTTGATCTTTACAAACATGACATAGAGACTATTATATTGCTCCCATTTTTCATAAGAATCAACATCATCCAATTGGCTGGTTTCCATAATGGCAAGTGGTTCATCCTTATGGATAGAATAGTCAATGTCCATCTAGCCTAACTAAAGAAGAATCCTCTCCTTCCACATCTTATTATTATCACCCTTTAATTTAAGAATGTCACATTTAAAATCATAGTTCATAGGTTGTATATCAGAATAAATTAAAACATGTTTATGTCACTAAATTTGAGGTTAAAATACTATATGACATGTTTGCCAATGTAAATCATGCAAAAATATTAATCAAATGACTTAAAATTGTCTGTGGGCTAAATTTTAATTCAATTAGATTCGTATATCCTTATGATGAAACTATTAAATTATATTCCTTTTCTTAATCCCTATGAGAAAATTAAGAAAAATAATTTAATATATCATCATGATTAATCATATTAATTATAATAAAAATTCCTGTGGGATAAAATCTATTATATTACATATAATTAATCACAATTTAATGTTTATTTGCCTTATGTGATCAAAAGCTCTTAATATATAATTTTGCACAATTAAAGATGTTGTGGCTACTTTCTAATTGTACAAAATTATATAGATCACTAGTCATAATTTTTATGCAAAAAAGCTATGCATATATCAATATGTCACTTTATAGATATATACAAAAAATATGCATAAAATTAATTATTTTTTTTAAAATTAACAAATTCTAACAATTCTTAAAAGAATATGGCAATAGACATTAGTTATTTTAGAAATATTAATAATAAATAACTTTATTCTCATACCAAAACACACAGATGTGGCTATTAATATAAAGGTTATGGGATGGAGCTATCGTATCGGAAAATACAAACAATAATGCAAGAGCTATACTAGGAATATTGGCTATAGAGAGCCCATGTAGGGACATAGAGGTTACTTCACACATGTCTCACCCTTATCGGATGTTGTTCCAAAGCATGGGTTCCATCCTTGCAGGTGGGGCACTTTCTGCCATGTGGCTCGAGGACCTTTCTTAGCCTATCTTCCAAGGATAGAGGCCGAAGCACCTCACCACCCACTCTCTCTTGTTTGGATTCTCTATCCCATAAACTTTTCCAACAATGTTTTCAAAGTGAAAATAAAAAAACAAGTAGAGAAGATAATTTTGTCATATATGACAAATTCAAAATCAAGCGCAATACATAATTCCACAATAAACATTTTCTAGTCAATAACGGAATTGACTCAAATGCAACCTAGTTTGACACCATTAACAAATGAAAAATCTATCCTAGTTTGACACCATTATAATAGTAGCAAAACAAATATGGTTAAGCATCAAAACAGAGACCAAACCTAGCTTTGATACCAAATGTTGAAAAAAATTGTGCAAAACATTGGCTACACCACAGTAACCAAATTGCATAAGGAATCAAAGATGCAGAAATAAATCAATTGAAATTGACCTTAAATATCTTTACGTGAACTTGTTGTAGTGACTATTTTGATTCTTTTATCTCACCTACACTTAACAACGACATAGGGATCAAAACTGTGCTTTTATGGAATTGGTTTTCGTAACACTCGGAACCATTACATACGGTTTGTTTTTGCATAAATGGTTGCCCAGAGACAAGCAGTGCGTTCTCCCTCATCGTCTTCCATATCTTCATCTTTAGAGAAAGCCTTCCTATCCCCGGATCCAATCACACTGTGACGTTGTGGGTTCAGGCCATGGAGGACCACAAGGTTTGGGGATCCTCGCCTAAGAAGCTGAGAGTGGATACTAGTACGGCCAACAAGAATGGACCTACAGGCTGCTGGACTTTAATTTACATTGAAATTTATCATCACCATGGTGGTTGCATAATACAGGGCATAAACTCTTCGAGCAACTGCCATATCTGATGAATCCAAGCAGAACTACTAAAGAACATTGGCAATGCGAATCATTGAATTTGAAGTCTGGTGGAAAAAGTGGCGGTGGTGATGATGCTGCCGTAAATGCATCTCCTCCTGATGAGGTTTGTGAGACTTATACATGTTTCAACACCATCAACAGCACAGTGGGACAACAATGCACATGATTTGAGGCTATGGGGAAGGTTTTGCTTGCTGATAAGTTTTGTTGCTCTTGGAGATCGAAACACCTATTTCAGCATTATTCATTAAGGATTCAGTAATGGCTAGCGCAGAAGCAAGGGCAACCGATAGTGCATCATCTTATTCTGACTTGCTCATGAAGGGAAACAGTCTGGAGCTGTCACAACTGAAAGCCAAGGAGAGCAACAACATGATTGCGTTGGAGTGAAGCTCTGCGTGTTTGCCCAAGAAGCTCTGCAACTACGCGTTTTTCATGAACAAGCTAATACAGACGCTGGACGATGTGGAGAAACTAAAATTGGTAGATGCTCTCAAAATGAAGAACAAGGATGGTGAGTGGATGGTATACATGTGGCATGATTTGCACTAGTCTTTGGCACCAAAGTTGGAGGGGCAGCAACACGTGCGCTGTGATTCTGGAGATCATTTTGTCTCAACGCTAAGAGAAGTGCCCCAGCAAACACGATATAGTAAATAGTCTCTTTGCAAATAAAAAAAATGGTATCTTTGGAAATGAAAAAGGGGGCTCTTGGAGCCGGAAACATTTTTTTAAAATGATGAAATTAAGAATAAAAATAAAAAAATACTAATACAATTCATGGAAATTCCCATGAAAACAAAAATAACAAACATACATACATGGAAATTTAAAGCACACCCCTTAAGACAAAATAATGGACTATAAGCACTAGTTATGGGGCTAGAAAGACATAAGTAAGGCCCTTCATATCCTTCTTTTTCCCTTTTCTTCTTTTCTTGGAGGGATGGTTGTCTTTTGAGAATTATCATGAACTCTTGATGGTCAAAGGATTAGGATATGGCAATGTGAAATCACTTAAAGAGAATGGACTTTGTCTTGACCAAGGATGAGATGATATTAGATCATCTTAATCACACACTTCATAAGGACTTCATGTGACTAGGATAAAAATCTCTTACCATTCTCTCTCTCTACCATCATTCATGGCTCATGAAACATCATCCAGCTATCTAATATCATAATTTTTTTGACGTATTTATTATGTGGATCCCATAATACTATGACATTTACTCTAGTGGGTATGAGTTTTTACTTGAATTGACCATTAATCATCCTTGGTGCCTGTGGACTCCTTAGGATGAGGACATGTAAGGGCATCATAAGCATACGCCTGCTTTGGAGAGGACCCACTTACAACCCTTTGGTCTCCCTTAAGTTAAAATTACTCTCTAATGGCCAATTGCATGATTGATCTCATCCGCTTACATTCAAACACTGGGATTTGCTTACTTTTGGCATGTTAAATTCATTTCAATTTGCTCAAACTCCTTTTTTCAGGTGATGAGTGGCGAGGTACCCCTACACTCAACCATACGAAT
>MNCI01012390.1:126911-151845 GCA_015680685.1 Gnetum montanum | reverse complement strand
GGTACCTCGCCACTCATCACCTGCCATATCAAAAGAACATACCTTGGTATCAACATCATAACTTTAAGGTAAAAACCAAACATTAGCAATCAAAAGGAAAAACAGTTCATACCATCGTGAAGAACACTTCTTAGGTGACAAACTTACAGGATGGATAAAACACACACACAAAATGGAAAAGTATAACGATGTTGTAAAAAAAAACAAGAAAAGTTAAAGAAATTTGTAAAACAAAAACATGTAAAAAAAAAAACTGTAAAACAAAAACTTGTAAAACAAAAATGTGTAAGAAAAAAATGTGTAAGACAAAAACATGTAAGATAAAAACGTGTAAAACAAAAATGTGCAAAACAAAAATGTGTTAAACAAAAATGCGTAAGACAAAAACGTGTAAAACAAAAATATGTAAAACAAAAACTTGTAAAAAAAAAGTGTGTAAAACAAAAACTTGTAAAAAAAAATGTGTAAAACAAAAACTTGTAAAACAAAAATGTGTAAAACAAAAAATAAAAAAGAACTGAGGGCCTCTAATGGTTAGCATAGGTGGCCATCTCTCCCATGATTGAATTACAAGGGAGAGATCCGAAATAATGAACGTCTATTTGAATTTCGTAAAAGTGCCCAACTTCTCCCCGCTGATGTTCTCAGATTAAGGGGTGAAAGTCGACGATGCTCATATTCCAATGTTTCTATGCCTTCGTTGTTAGCATGAGTTCTTTCCTCAGTTCATTCTGTGCATATTAGGTTGCTCTTTCTAGTAGCTGTCAACCACGGGGTGTCTACTACTGGTGTGGTCAGGCACCTTTGTATTTTTATTTCTTGGGCACACTGATTACATGGAAGAGATTCTGAACATTCTTCCATGTCATCACCCTTTGAGTCACTGTATGTGATGCACAGAACTTTCTTCTTCTCAATCTTTCAATAAATATTTATCATAGATATCTACAAGGAAAGATCGTAGATCCCTAGGTATGCATCTACTGTACTTAGCCATGGCCTTCCCATTATAATATGGAAGCCCCCGTTGTTATTGTTAACTTCTATCACCAGAAAGTCAGCTGGGTATGACCACCCACACATAGTGGTAATGATGTCCTCCACCAATCCCAAGGGCATGGTGATGAACTGATCAGCCAGCTCTAGTTGGATATTTCTCTTCTTAAGTTGGGGTAGGTTGCAGGCTTGATACATTTCTCGTGATATTAAATTGACTCCAGAACTTGAGTCAAGAAGAGCCTTATTTGGTTCATTCCAAGTGATTTGTAGATAGATTAAGGGGCTCCTAGGGTTAGATAACTTCCTGGGAAGGTGGCCTACCTTGATCCAATCGGTTACGGTATGTGTTAACATAGCCGTATGCGTACAGCTCTATTGTTGGACTGAAGGGTGCTTCGAAGTTTTAGATGGTGGAGGAGTGTACATAGGCTCAACCACTTGTTTTTGAGAGAGTTTGTCTGGGCTTTTGGTTCTGAAGAAAGGTCTTCTCTTTTTACAGTTGTCAAAACTAGCAACGGGTTGGATATTTACAGCTCTCGCAGCGTTACGTTGCTGCGGTTGAGTAGGGAGTTCCCCTTGCATTGTTGGAGCAAGAGGTATGGGAACTATAGGTGGAAGAGGTGTAGATGGAGTTGGAGGATGGGATGAATGTGGAATGTCTCCCGAAGGAGAAGGAGTCCTCCTAAAGTACTCTCAAACTTGGTAGTGATGTTGGGGAGTTGTGTGATCCATAGAGTCACTTGGAGAGACTGGCTGCTACACATAGTATCCATAGGGGTCTGGCTATTGGTAAGGGTACTATTGTGTTGGCGGTGGCTTCCCCTATGACTGTGGGTATTGCCACTACTGATGTTGTCCGATGGGTTATGATGGAGTTCCACTTGGATAATATGTTAGTGGTTGGTGGAACTGCCTTGGGTTACCTTGAGGATAAGGTAACCTTCGGGGTGTTTGTCATTGGTTAAGTTTCGGATTAAGTGCATACATCCCAGACTCCTATAGATGTGAGATAATTGGACAACATCCCTTAGGGTGGTCATATTGGCAGATCTCACATCCACCGTCATCGTCTATGTCTGAATCCACAGCCTCATCGAAGACAGTAATTTTTCCCTTACCCTTGTTATATGCAAGACCTAAATTTCTCCACTTTGTCTTACCTTTTTCACTACTTCGTTCCACCTTAGACTCTTCTACAATTTTCAAGACACTTTCAAGTCTAGAGTTTAAGGAATCCCATAGTTGGTCCACCTTAGCTGATACTTTAGTTGTTAGTTTTTGGATCGGCAAGGTTTTTCTGTTCACTAACTCTTCGAGTGGTGACTCATCCTCCTCATCATAAAATTTCACTCCCTTCTTTCGAAGGGAGGGATCATGGTTGTATTCTTCAGCACTCTCTCTTTTTCGTAGCTCAACTTCTTCTTTTGCTACTTGTTCCAACAAGTGATGAACATCATGGGCTCTAAGTTCCGATAGTCTCCCTTGGGAATAAGTCCTAAGGGTTCTTCTAGTCTCATGTCTGAGCCCATCTATGATGTGGCGAAGTTGATCTCATTGAGCGTATCCATGGCCTGGGCAACGATGTAACAATGTGTAGTAGCAGCCCATGGCAGCATCCAAGGGTTCATGATTACCTTGCTTCCATCCTTGGATCTGCTTACGCAAATTAGACACTCTGGAGTACGTTTGATACTTATTGTTGAAGAGTTCTAACATCATACTCCACCTCTTGATGGTTTTCGGCTCTAAGGACCGGTACCAACTCTCTACTTCCTTAATGAGTGTCCTGGGAAATAACTTAAGTTTTTGCCACTCGTTTTCTATGTTTTGCAAGGCACAGGCATCGTGGAATGCCTGTAAATGATGTTGCAGATCTGAGTTGTATCCCCCTTCAAAGCGTGGGATATTGTTCACGTCTAAACACTTGATCCGACTATCCTTTTGATGCCTTGTTGGGATCCTAACTACCTCTGTTATGTTGAGCATACTTCGGGTTGCAAGTAGGGGTTCATCATGATCATCTCTTTCATGATGCCTGTGATGTCTTCGTTGTTCCCTACTCTCCCTTCATTCATGCCCTTGTCCTCTCTCTCGACTTTCCTATTGAGGTCTCTCATTTTGTCTACCTCTATCCTCACTGTTATGTTCATGATGGCTATGCCCAAATGTTGAAGGAGAGGGTGAGTGATGAGATGAAGGAGAAGAAGAAGGAGAACCATCGCCATGACGATGCTTCTTACCTTCTCTTCGACTGCTATGGCCCCGATCATGATGACGATCTAAGTGCCCATCCTTATCATGAGTTGTTGTTCCCTTTGTGAACAGTTGGCATTTACGGGGATCAGAACCAGTGTTATGTATCATTGATGGTAGGTTCTGATGCCCTACCTCCTCACCATCGTTAGGAGGGGGAACATCATTTGTTTGAGAACCTATTATAATAAGTTCATCATTTCCTATTTCACTAAGGATGTGCGGGCCCTTGCCCTTCAATAGTGTATGTTGGCTCTCTTGCCGTGAATCCCTCATACATTGTGCTTCTGTGGGATGATAATCCCTCATGTCAAAGTCTTCCCCAACGTATTCAACATATAATTCTGTCATGACAATCTATGCCAAAGCACGGAAGAGCATGTTAGGGACTTATCGATCTGCAGGTAACACGATGTTACTTTGCAAGTCTCTCCATCGTAGCTATTCGTCTTGATGGAGGATAAAGGTAAAGTTTGGAATATACTCATTGGGATGAGTATAGACTATCCAATATTGTTGAGGACTTGGCTGATTTCAGTTATGTGTTTTTGATTGTTGACTGTTTCGTGTATTATCCCTAGGCGGTGAGTTGCTTTTGTTAGAAGAAGACATTGTTATTGGTGTGTTAATTTACCATTATATAATTTTTCTTTTAATTAACCTGAAGGTTCGTTTAGGCTCCCAACGATGTGAGTGATATCCTATGTTTTATTTAGCGCACAAACACTTAGTCCCTGGCAACAGCACCAATGATGAGTGGCGAGATACCCCTACACTCAACCATACAAACACAAGCATAGCATGCGCGATCCGGTCGAACTTCGCAGACTAAGTGCCTACACGCCCATGGAACACTTAGGGTTAATCATTCATTGTCTTCCTAGACTTACTTATAGTTGTCACGGTGTATGGTTAAGTAAGTCCGAGGTATATGATTTTTATGCTTTTTATGTTTTATCTCCTATGCTAACAAGGTGAAGGGTTAAGAAACTAATTACTAACTCTAACTAATGAACTAAGTCTAAATTACCTAGCGTTAGCATCCGTTCCCACTTACCGTACACACCCTGAACCGATGCAATCGTGGTTACCAAACACTAATAGTTGCTGGGATCACCACGCGTAACACATGTGCTCAAAGTGGTCGTATTGAGGCACTTAACTAGGAGAGAAGGGTGAGAGAGAAAGTAGTAAATCAGAGATAATAAATAACAGTAAAGAAAATCCTAATTAGCCTATTCCATGCACTACAAGGTTTATCCAAGAAGCTCGTCTTTATTTCCGTACACAAACTTGTGTTTAGGTACAATGTTTGCTCGAATAAAGATCTGTTCACTTTAGGACTCCTACTGCGGGCATATGGAAAATATTCTATCTTTGGAGTGATCAATCTGCCAGAGATTCCCTACTGTCTAGCCTAGGATGATGAAACAAGGGAGAGCCGCCTCTTATTTATAGATATGACAATGCACCGTGATATCGCGTACGCAATATCGCAGGGGAAGACGCGATATCACATACGCGATATCGTGGCCCATGCGATATCGCATCCCATCACTCTACAAACAAAAAAAGAAACTAAAAATTTATAAGATAAGAGTAGGGAAGAAAAAGTATAATAAAAGGAAAATATGAGTAAAAAGATAAATTCAATTTTTACATGAATGTAGTTGTTTTTCATCTAGAGTAATTATTCATTGTTCAACAGGTAGCGTGCTAAACAAGATGAACTCTCCAAATCTTCTAAGATTTACTCAAAATTTTTTATCATTTCTAAAGAATCCTCTAGAATCAAATAAAATTCAGAGATAACATCGAATTACATCGACGCAAAATCACTCTAGAAGTTGTATAATTGCGACTCCCTCAAATAGAATAACTCCTCCTAAATGGAACTTGGAGTATTCTTAATGATCTAATCACTAAGAGGATGAAAGAAAAGAACCTACTCTTAAATGTTAGCAACCAACTATGAAAGGGTGTAGGAATAACACTTGATAGAAACTAATGATGATACAATGATGGATACTAGACCAAAGGAAGGAGTTATTGCTATAATATAAAAAGTACTAACCAAAGGAGAATTCTTGTTAGAAGTGGTTTAGAGAGATACCAACCTAAGAGAGTTTAAAGACTATGGTAGTAGAGTAGTAGTCTTATTAGGTTTAGGATGAATGGTGAATTCTAGCCTTTCCCTTTTTATCTTTTGAACAAAGAATTATTAAGTCCTTGATACCTGCCAATGAAATAAAGTGTCAAAAGCATAATGAAAAGGGAAGTAAACAAACTTTATAAATAAATAGGACTTACCTTTGGTTCTTTTCCTTTATCAATCTTATTAGGACCTCAACCATCTATGCATAACTTCTAATCAAATGAAAAGAGAAGCTTGTTAATAAAATATATAAAGATTAAAGAGGATGATAGTAATGATAATATTATTTTGGAAAAGTAATAAAATACCTTAGAAATTGGTTCAATTGTTTTATCTTTATTTGAACACTTTTCACTAGTGCCAACCTTAGAATTGGTTTGTTTTCTAGAGTTTACTATCACATTAAAATATAATAATAGTAATTAATAAATTTAGAAATCAATAAAGAGACATATTATACCTTGCCCATAACTTTAGGATTCTAAGCCTACATGATTGCTTCTTGATCTTTCTTGAACTCGCACCTTGAGGTCTTTAAAATTGATCATCCTTAAGAAATGATGGATATCATTTAGGATCATAATGAAGGAAATAGCTACTTTTGCTATCCTAGCTCAAGATAAGGATTATAAATAGGGATACATACCACAAGTAGAATATAGTTTCACCTGCATTGATTGTATTAACCAAAATTTCCATAGAAGTAAATAGCTACCTAAAATGGGAATATGACCAATCATATACCTTACCATTTTTGGCACCATCAAATAAAAAAATTAAATGAGAGACTAAGTAGGTATGAGCTTGTCATAACACCTTACTTTCAAGAAATAGACAAAGATAGAATTCCACTAGATTAGTAAAGTTCTTCTCCTTAAAACCCTTACATGGAATATTAGATGTGTTTACAAACTCAAAAAGACCTTTAGTACAAAAATCACAAAACTCACATGATTTACAACTAGGTATAAGGGAATCCTCCCTAGGGCCAAGACCTAAAACATCCCTTATAATTTCTTGCGTAACCTTAGCATTTTGAAAATCAACTTGGAATTATTGCTAGACTTATTATCATACATATTACATCATCAGAAGGTGTAAATGCAAGAATGAATAAGATATTTGAGATGTTTCTAAAAAATTAGTCCCCAGTAAATAATGAATCAAATCAATAGGCTCTTTAACATTACCTTAATACAAACTAATGTTGAGCTTTAGGATTTCCATCTCTCTACCTATTGAGGTTGAGGAAGCTTAAGTGGGTTGCTTTAGAGGAGCCATGTCTTTTACCTTCTCACGAACAACAACTATCTCTTTTCCTCTTTCAATATTGCCTTGTCATTGAGTGTGTAATGACCATCATAGCTCACCTTAATTTTTAGAAACAATCAATAGTAGTTATGTAGGAGTCAAGGATTAAACACATAGTTTATTGGACATTAATCATTCCTAGTCATAAAAAGATGGAGTAGTTTGAAAAAAATGTTTAGATAATTAAAAAATTTATTTAATTTTAATTAATTTTACATGAAATTTTTGTGATTTCACCATTTTCAAGTTCAGAATAGTAGATATATTTGGAGCTTAATGCATAGTATGCTCCAAGATGATTTCAGCGATATCATTTTCACCTTGATCAAATGTACAGTTTGCAAGATATGGCAATTCTTGTTAAGTGCATTAGTTAGTTTTAATTTATTAAACTTTTTAAAATCAAAAAGTCAAATTTGAGGCATGAAGTCAAACACATTACCTCCAAGTTTATAATTCAACATCTTAAGCCTCATTTAGCTATCCACCAACAGTAGCTTACTAGTTGTGTTGTGTAAAGAAAAGGTAATTATATTTAATTAAAGTTTAATAAATTAAACCTAATAATTTAAATGATTTAAAAATTTTGTTCTAACTCTTAGGGTTAGGATGGTAGGTGATAAGGCCACATAATGTAGCCCACCATGTTGTTGAATGGCTAGGCCACCACTCTTTGTAGTCAAGGTCACTTTGCCATGGCCTATGGCTATAGAAATAAAAATAGGCTATACCAAATTATGCCTATGATGCAACATAGATCACTTACCATCATGTAGTCCACCCTCTATGTCCATTTCTCTCTTATCGTGTTCCATGAATTCGCCATGCTCTGTCATCTTCATCATCCATACCATCCTATGCTTTGCCATCCTTGTTGTCATAACTATCATTTCAATGTTCATGTGCATTGAAATGATTGTTAGTCCCTACTAGTTAGCAAAGATGACCATCAATCCCTATCGGCTAGTAATTGGGAGGATCATCAGTCCCTATCAACTAGTGATAAAAAAAAATCATCAACTAATGAAAAAGGTTGATTAACTAATAGAAAATTTTTAGCTTTAATTTTAATTAAAAATATGAAAATTTAAATTACAAGTTATGCTCAAATTTTATGAACTAGTCAAATTGATGGAATGACAACACCAGAAATAAATATTTCATAATTAAGTGTGTAGGTCCTAGAGTAGTACTGGGATGGATGACCTCTCACAAAGTCTCAATAGGCATGCAATTTTTAGAAAACTTAAAACAACCATAACTTTCAATTCTAGAAGGATTTTGAAAAAAAAAACTAAGAGTTATTTCTAGAAGATTATGACCTTTCAGACTCAATGGTGTAGTTAGGATTGATATACAAAACCCCAAAAATTTAGTTTTTGGACTAGTTTCGAAGTTCATTCTAAAGATCTTGAGAACTAGATTTTGGCTTAAACAATAAAATGGAGATCAATTTTAACAACTAGAAAAATGATTTTTATTAAATCCTAACCTTTCAAACCTAATTAAGATAAGGATTTTGGTAAATTAGATGGAAAAAAATTAGCTGCTTATAGTTCCAAATATTTCAAGCAACCACATAACCATCCATCATCCTAATAAAAAAGAGTCATTGAGGTATTCATCTTGCCTTGTCTCCTTTGCCTACCAATGTCTAGAACCTAACCTAGAGAATGCATTACAGAATCATTAAGTCCCACATAAATGATTGAATGAATTCTCTTGAGTGAAAAATTAATGAGATTTGATGCATTCAAAAGGAGCTTTGTAAAGTAAATAAAGGTTTTTGGAAGCATATGTAAGATATATTGGAGGAGATTAGGAATTTATCTAATAATTCATAAGAAAAAATGATCCGAAATCCAAGGAAAGATGGATTCTTTTATAAAGTTCATCTTGCATTTGATAAACCATTTGACCCAACCTTATAGCCAAAATCAACATCCACCCAAAGACCATAACTAAAGTTAATATCCACCTAGAGATTATTAACAAGATCAATTTCCACCCCAAGATCAATTCTCATCAATTAGACATCGAAAGGATGAGACATCATTTCAAGGATCGAGAATTATTAATATTGGTCAACTTCACTTAGATAATCATTAACCCAAGTCCATGTTAAGAAGGTAAAGCTTGACAACTATAATGGAGCCCCAGGATCCAATGCTAAAGAAAAAGATTGGCTTGAAACCATGAAGAACTACTTTGACATGTTGAATTTATTGAGCAAAGAATACCCGGAGGTTATCTTGTTGTATATAAGAGGACTTGATGCAACATGATGGAATGGTCTAAAGATCCAAGAATTAATCATGAACTTACATAGCTTCTGCCACGATTTTGATCAAAAATTTATGCTAGATTCCTTTCTCAAGAAATGTAAAATCCTATTTGACTCATTAATATTGGGTTGACAATTGATAAAGGATTACTACAAATAATTTAATAGCCTTTCAAGATATTGTTGGTGATCGTTTGGGACCACCAATGTTTTCCTTCAAGTCTTATAACTAGAATCATGGGAAACAAAGGTGTTCCTTCAAACTTAAGTTTAGGTGTTTGCTAGTATCTAAAAATACCAAGGCCAAGATACGTCCAAATAAACTTAGTGGTAATAGAGCAAACTAAGTGTATATGTGTGGTTGCTGTTATGAATGTTAAAATGGTTGGATTTGTGTATAAAACTGTAACTGGCTATTATAACAGAAATTTAGCAAACTTTGTTGAATACTGAGTTATTAAAGATTCCTATTTAGTCAAGTCACTTAATCTATATAGTTCCTATAGTACATTGCTTGAAACAAATAAAATTCACTAAAATGCTTAAGCACAATTTTGTAGAAATCTCCTCCTAGTTTTCCTTAGAGAGAGAGATCCACAAGAAGAATAGAAATAGAGCAAGATTCAATGGATTTTAAAAAAGAAGAAGAAAGAAAAACATATTTGTGTGAAATCTCAAACATTTAAGCGAGATAAATTGAACATGGGGAAACACTTTGAAATAATGCTATTCCAATTCAATCTAAAGTGTTACACATGTCCAAACCCTCTAAGCTCAATAAGCAATTTCATAAAAGACACTCTTATTAAACTACCAAAATGCTTTGTAAACAACAAAATGCAAGCTATTATTTGGCTAGTTAAATAGTTGTCAAGAATTGCAATTAATAGAGCTATTAGAAAAGATTCAACAATTTTAAGATTGAAACATCAAAGAAAAGACTCTAAAAATTGAAGCTACTTTAGGTTAGCTCCAAATATCAAAGATTTTCTAGACCCTTTAGACTCAAACAGTTAATTTCATAAAGACATGATTATTAAATTGCTCAAGATGCTTTTCAAAAGACAACATAAGCTATTATATAGCAACCGAATAGAAGTTTAGAACTGCATGAAAATAGAGCTATCAGAAAATCCCAAAATTAAATGCCAAGCATAGTACTATCTAAACAATTAGCTAAGCAACTAAGACAAAATGAGAAAAAAAGAACTCATAAGATTTAAACAAAGCAACTAAATTGATGATGCAATTAGCAAGCCATTCTTACAAGTAGTGTTCAATAATTCTTCTTGGTCTCTCCCTTCTTTTATTTTACCATTGAAGCTCTTTTCATAGTGGCTTTTTGGTAGTTGCAATCATCATGGGAAATTAAGGTGTGTTATAACCACTGTGGGAGTTAGTTATAATCATCATATAAATTAATGAGAATTAGTTATAACCATCATAGAGTTATAACCACTATAGAGGAAGTTATAACTATTATAGAAATAAAAGCTATAGTTGGCAAGTGTCTTGTTAGAAACTATCCCATGAATTCCTTTTTATCTTAAATAATAATACTTTTTTATAAAAACCTACAATAGAGAAAACCATTTGACATCTTTTCTAGTGCTATCTTCACATAATCTTTGAAATTGCTTGAAAAAAACTCCAAAATGCTACTACTGTTGCTTTAGTCAAGACTAGATTTTGATAAATCCCCACTTTCTTCTCCACAAATGTTTTGCTTAGTGCCTTTGGAGTTACTGGGAAGTCAAATCCTTGGTCTACTTCAAGGTTACAAGATATGTTGTCATAAAGTGGGCAACACCATCCACAATATCTTCCTCATGACCAAATATATATTCCTGATCTAAACAGTACAAGATTCAGAAAATCAGATTCAGTAACTATATCCTGTGTGTTAGCTTCATTTGACCTCTCAGTGAGAACTTTTGAAATTGATGCCCCAATTTCTCCAGAAACTCGAGAGTCTACTTGGGATTCCAAACGGTCACAAAGATGGGCTGTTTCCGGTTGCGATTCCTCGGAAAGCGAGGGCTCGCAAGGGGAATCCTCAGAATCAGTCTCCGTAGCAGCGCTATCGTCTACGGCGGCCCCGGCCCTGATGAGCTGCAGAGGCGTGTGGCAGTACTCCAGAAATTGCAACACGTGCTCCTGCTTCATGGAAACCCTAGCTTATCTAACGTCACATCCATTGCGGTATCTGAAAAACGTCTCTTCAAAATTCGTTACAGCTACAGCGGCGGCGGCGATAGAGCATGACGATATGGAGTCCACGATTGGGGCTTCCATTAATGATGAAATGCAAACAAGATTTCTGCTTTTGTTCCTTCTTTGGCCTTTTTCTGCGACTGCAAAACGTGAAAATATTTGAGTACGTGAATGGGATTTGATTATTGGTTGCAGGGGCGAAAAGCCAAGCCAGTGCCCATCTGGAGTAGTCGAATGCCATGATCACAGCTTATGCTCATGATGGACCTGTGCAATAGTGTTTGATGCTCTATATTAGGCGTCTCCAAGGAAACACGGGCGTCCTGGAGGTAGATAGAGTTACGTTTACATCTATTGTGGCCGCCTGTGCAGGTTTGAGGGATTTGGATTGCACCAAGCATGTGCATGCTCATGTAATTCAATCTGGTTTTCAGAGTGCGGTATCTGTTGGCAATGCCCTTGTGAACATATATGCAAAATGTGGGGATATCCAGGCAGCCCTTGACATTTTCGAGAGCATTGATAAGGATTCGGTGTCATGGAATGCTATGATTACAGTGTATACTCAGGCAGGCCTAAGAAGTGGGGCATTAGCATTATTTAGGAAGATTCATGAAACAGAACTTGTCTTGAATTCTGTAGCCCTGCTCAGTGTGATTCCTGCTTGCTCTGCTTTAAAACATGGCAAGGCTGTTCATGCCTTCGCTTTCAGGCATGGATTAGTGCAGCATCTGCCTGTGGAAAACGCCATTGTAAATATGTATGCAAAGTGCGGCAGAGTTCATGATTCCAGGCTCATTTTTGACAGAATGCCAACAAGGGATGAAATCACATGGAATGCTATGATTTTTGCATATGAGCAACATGGTCTTCGGAAGGAGGCTCTACGACAATTTTTTGGGACATGGGGAAGTCTGACGTTAGGCCTGAAGCTGTGGCATTCCTTTTGAACTTAGTGAATTACCAACACAGTAGTTGTGGTATTCCTCATCATCTATAAGCTAGATTGTAATTGTTGTCTGATCATAGAGTTATTTTCCCCCATAACGTGTACATGAGCACCTAAATATTGTAGCATGAATTGATCCAACAATTTTATCAACATTTGTGTTATTAATTTTTTTGAAACAAGATGTTTTTCAGCACTTTTTCAAAGGTATTCTGCCCTGCAAAATCTGAAATCATTTGCATCTTCTAGACTTGCACACACTGCAGTTGCAAGTGTAGTCTTGCTAATAAAATTCTGAACTGAATTTTTATGAACAACTCACTACTCCATGAACTGGAAGAAATGTGCCAACAAATATGTAAGTCCTTACAATGAGAGTGAATTGGTCTCCAAATTTAATGGTAAACTACCAACCCAATTATGCCTTCAAATGCATGCCATAATCCACAAATAGTAGATGAGACATACATAATTGTCAAGGATTATGAATATTTGAACCAAGTAAGAACTACAACCTCATGGCAACCAACCATAGAAGATAAACCAAGAGAATCCAAATTGGTTGTTTCAATTATGGTGAACACTACTTTAAGTGGGATTGTCCAAGACAACGAGTTAGAATTCAAAGGAACTCACTTAGGAACTAGAAGCCCAATACCACTATGGCCAAGGGAAAAGGCTAACTAACTATAATGGCTATAGTAAAGAAAATTATAGCATTGAGCAAGTTAGATTTGAGAAAATTTCAATTTTCCTTACGTATTTTTAAAGAACTAATGTTAATGATAATTTTATTTTATCAAATTTGATTAAAATGGTAGACCTAACCTTGCCTTTGAAGAAAGTTGTTAAAGTTAAACTTGTAGATGGAATGACCATGAGTAAGCATACTAGGTATGGTGAAATAAACTTTGTTCTTCGAGAATTTTCTTTTTCTAGTAAATTTTTCAAATTTAAATTAAAAAATGTAGATGCAATTCTAGGAATGTCATTTCTTCAAAAATTTAATNTCTCAACCCTTTCTCCTGGTAGCATAGAAGATAAGCCAAAAATACCAAAAAAATCACATACCTCAGACTTGCTTAACCATACACCATGACACAGACAAGCAAGCCTGGGAAGACAACGAACGATTAACCTCAAGTGTTTCTTGTGGCGTTAAGGCATTTAGTCTGTGGAGTTCGACCGGATCACGCGTGTACGCTCGTTTCGTATGGTGGAGTGTAGGGGTACCTCGCCACTCATCAATATCTCTATGGAATTACCACCCAAATGAACTATAGAGCATGTGATTGTTATCTTTCTAGGAATAGAACCAATCTTAAAAGCCCCTTACAAGTTTTGTACCTTAGAACTTAGAGAATTAAAAGTGCAACTAGACTAATTATTGGAAGAAGGTAAGATACATCATAGTGTTTCACCTTGGGGTGCACTAATCTTATTTGTTAAGAAGAAGAATGGTACCTTGAGGTTATGCATCAACTATAAGATGTTAAATAAGGTAACAATAAAAAATACCTATCTCCTACCTAGAATCAATGACCAAGTCAACTAACTTACAAGAGCATGTTACTATTTAAAATTATTTTGAAATCTAATTATCATGAAATAAAAATTAAGAAAAAAGATATTCAAAAAATTGCACTTAAAACAAGGCACAAACTATATGAATTCATAGTAATGTCATTCAGATTAACAAATGCACTTGCAATGTTTATGCTCTTGATGAATAATATCTTTCAAGAATATTTATCATACCCATTTACTCCAAAACTAGAGAAGAACATGTAGATCATTTGAAAACTACTATGGAGATCGTATAAAAAAAATCAACTTTAAGTTAAATTCAGTAAATGTGAATTATTTAAGGAAAAAGTATCATATCTTAGCCGTACTCTAGCAAAACAAGGATTGTAAGTAGATTCATCCAAATTAAATGTAGCCAAAGAATGGCCAATATTCAAGGACACTAGGGTAATTGATAGTTTTCTAGGTTTAACTAGATTTTATCATCATTTTATAAAATATTATTCTATCTTGATGGCACCTTTGACTGATCTTTTGCAAGAGAAATGTGTGTTTAATTTTAATGAAAAGTGTAGGGAAGTGTTTCTAAGGTTAAAGATGCTCTTAATAATAAGCCCTGTCTTGAGGATTCCAAATGAAGATTTATCATTTGAAGTATCTACATATGCTTGTGGAGTGGGAATCAATGCAATTCTTTCTTAGGAAGATAAGGTGACATGTCTTGAATCTCGTCAATTACAAGGAGCTAAGGTAAATTATTCAACTCATGATTTGGAGTTATTACCTATTGTCCATGCTTTATAGATTTGGACACATTATCTTTATGAAAAAATATTTATGTTAAAAATTAATCATAAAATTTTAGAATACCTATAGATGTGACATCTCATCCCTAGATGTAATGGAAAATGTTAAATATAAACTATATTAGACATTATCTATAAGAAGAAAATATACCAAATGTTAAATATATGTAGTATTTGACATTATGCGTAAAGAAAATAACAGAGAAAGTGTAGGAAGAGAAAGAAAATGATGCTTTATTGATATGGAATAAAGTATATGGATCATGCTTTTAGAGTGTTCCTTGGGGTTTTCTTCCTTCAACATCTATCCTCTTCAAGGCAATCCAGCACTGCCACCACGGTTAGGCTTATCACTGGCCAAAAGAGATGGCTAGTCCACTTCATTTGGCTCCCGTGACTTGCCTTTCCTAGCTCTACCATCCATGCCTTACATGACTTTTAAACCCAAATATAAATTCCTTAGGTCAAAGTCCCAAAGGTTACCTCAAGAGACATTCTCGTTATTACAATGCACCCTTTCGAGTCTCGCTTACAACTACCATTTCGGGTCTTGTTACGATAACAGTAACACTTGTTATGAAGAAGCATCATCTTTGTTGTGTAGTAGCATCATTTGCAAATGGGGATGTGGCAATCTACCCCCTTTAGGTTTCATTCATCCTTGAACGACTCCACATTCACTGTCTTTTTCCAACTCCAATGCTTTCTTTCATGATCCTATACTCCAATAATTTGATTGGTCCTTTGAACTTGAAGTTGTTTCTTACTTATTCTGTAAAAAAAACACATTTAAGAGAAGTCTATGGAAAATTAAATATTACTTTCTTAATAATTACCTCATTTTCTAAGATAATAACAAGAGTGAAAAGATCTACAAACCACCAATCACCAGTTCTTAACCAGGGTCACAAAAAGTGCAACTTGTATTTGTTATCCAAGTGAAGGTAGGGCAAATCCTTTATTTTCAACTTTAATTACCTTACATATTTTACTTATCTACTTAAAATATAAATTAAACAATGAAGAAAATAATAAGGTTTAATTAAACCTAATCAATTCATATAATAATAAACCTTATTATTATTAGGATGAAATACTTCCTAATTTCGATCAACCTTATGAATTGATAGAAGTAATTGTAATTTTGCCATAAGTGGTATATGATCAAATGGTCTTGTTTGGGATGGCAAGGCTTGATCTTTATTCTTCTTTACTTCTTCTTTAGAAATTAACTCTAGTAATTTGGTAACTTGGAAGAATTGGACATTGTAACAAATATAATCTAAAGTCTCAATGAAGAATGTTGTTGACCCATCCTCATTAATCATAGGAGAGTAATTGGTAAATTATGGTTCTTGATGAATACCATCCATCAACATCCTTTGTTCCTAAATTCTGAAATCTAATTTATCTATTAAAGATTCAAACTAAGTAGAGTATGCACTGGCCAATGGAATTACATGTTGAAAATGAAAACATTTTCTTTAAATCAGGTTCATCTTTTAAGGATTCCTTTACACATTCATATTTTAAGAATTGATAAACACCACTTCCAACTTTTGCATTGAAGTTTCCACAAAGGCTGGAACTGGATCAATATAACTTAAGAATAACTTATTCTTCAAACTTTCTTCTATTTACTTAATCAAGTATGCTCCTTGACACAGTCTAACATCTAAACATGTTGGTCATTTAACCACACATACACATCTTCCTAATAGATGGACTTTTAGAATTAATGCCAAGGCTATGTGATTTTTCCAAAATTTTGACTATTCTTTCTTTTTCATCACTTGAAGTTCTGGAATTTCAAAAATCATATTTTCTAAACTCCATTCAAATCTTTGCACCAATTCAAACTTGGATTCTTTATAAAAGATCACACAACCATCCATGTTGTGATTTCTGCAATAGGCTAATTTATATGGCTCAAAAGAAGAACTTTCATAAGAACCTTTTTGCTTGTAAATACCTTTGTATCCCATATTTTCCAATTCTAGTTGGAATTGGTATGGAAACTCCCATGGCAAGACTTCTTGTAGGTATAAAACATTAGCATACAACTATTGTAATTCTGCTAAGATGCATGGGTATCAATATTTGTGCCAATCCAAGGCCCACGATGGACATAATAAATGGTGTTTCTCACTTGCTAGGGATCTTGTAAGCATATTGTATGTTGTGACTTTCATTCTCATTCTTAAATTCTCTTCTAAATCATTTCTCTTCATGGGTATCATACACTTTGTTGAAACAATATTATGACTCTTCATGTTGTTCTATCATATGATTTGGTTGCAAGATGAATTAATATACATCTTCTTGATCATTGAAGATTGTTCTATTTCATCAACTAATTCTCAAACTAATTTTAGTAATATTAACCACATTATCAAAATCTTAACAGCCTTTCTACCTCTCTTTAAGACACTAACTCCAACAATGTAACTAATGACATGCCATAGGGATCTTAAGGCTATTTGCAAAGGTTATTTTTCCAACAAGGCATGATTAGTTATCCTTATGTTGGCACAATTCATGATATCATCAAATTATCAGGTACCCAAATAATAAATATGACATTGCCATTTAGTTGAAAAAGGTGAAAAATATTGAAGATGACTATTCATGTGTTAAAAATGGACATGGTATGCTTGAATTATGCTAAATTTAAGCTTTTGAGCGTTTTAAGGTACTATGTTGGGCAAGGTGTAAAAACTAATTTTTGAGGTTCTCTAAAATGGATTTGACTTCACCATTATGTTCAAAAGGTTAAAATTTATAGGAAATGACTTTTTATTCATAAAAAAAGGTTTCCAAAATTAAAAGTTATGAGTTTAAAACCTTTTAGCACAAAAAACAAGACTTCCCAAGAGGTCACCCATCACAATACTGCACACTTAATTATGAAATACTTATCTCATGGGCTACCAAAGCATCAAATTCTATTTTTTTGGAATAATTTTCCGCATACCAAATTTTAATGTAATGGTTTTATGATGGAAAATTTTGAATTCTCTTGACGGAAATTTTAAATTTTACCATCGATCAGGGAAAAATTCGAATCTTCCATAATGGAAAATTTTTCATCAACCACAAAAGTAGGGACTGCAGCAGCAACAGCCGCAGTGGCGCGTTGGCCGTGGCCTAGGCGGTGCTGGGCGGCTGGGCAATTGGACAATTGGCCGCGGAGGGGCCTTTTTGATAGCTTGCGCGGTGACTGCACGCTAGTGTAGGAAGGTAGAAGTCGACGATGGGTGATGTCAAGGGTGTAGTGCAGGCATCTTCCTAGCCTGCGTGATGCAAATCAGTGGCAACGAAAGGAGAAGAGTGGCAGCCATAGTATTGGGCAACATTTTTCTTTCTTGCGGCATTTTCTATCACGACTCGTGGATGGCTGGCATGACTTGCACATGGGCTGCACGCCTGCGTACGAACTGGCTCGGCCTATGAGGTGCTAGCACAACCCATGCAAGGCCTGGCGACCCCTGCAAGGGCTTATGCAGCTCCAAAGGGGGCCTACGCGCCCTGCACAAGTGCCTGCGTGGCCCGTGCTACTAGATGGGTAGTGGCAGAAAATAGAAGTGCGTACGTTGGTGGCAAGGGTTTTCGATGTTAGAGAATGTCGAGGGAGGTGGTGATCTGCACCGTTGTTGGTTTCCGTGGAGCGCCCACGAGATCGTCGGTAGCAATGATCTACGGTGTGCCATCGGTGTTCACGGAGCATCGGAGGTGGTGATGATTTGCAGTGCTGATGCTGTCCACGGAGCACCAGAGGTGGCAATAATCCATGGCACTGTTGAACAACAAGCGGTGCTAAATGCAGCCGAGGGCGGGGGTAGGGTGGACAACATGGCATATGGTGCCACACGTAGAAGGCGGACACAACATAGGTGGACACCGCGAGAGGGCAGTGCGAAATGGCGATGGTGCGCTACAACGGCGGGCAGCCACAAAGCAGTGGGCTGTGAAGTAAGGGTCTTTGCAGCAACCTGCTGAATGAGGGTGGCGCCACAAAGGTGCTGCCCTCATGGGGCTAGTGCGATCCTAGGCAAGGTTGTGTTGCCCCTCGTGGGGCTAGTGCGATGTTGTGTTGCCCCTGCAGGGCTGCACACCCTGAAAATTATTATTATTATTATTATTTTGATATTGGGGCATGAGGTCAAACCTATGACTTTTCATTTTTTTAAATAATAATTTAATAATTTAATATTATTTTAATGCATGAATATCGAGAAACTTAAAACAACAATATCTCTTAAACTGTAAGTTGAATCAAGACAAAATTTGTATGGTTGAAATTATCTCAACAAGTACCAACAAGTAATTTTAGAATTCAAAAACAAAGTTAAATTTTCAAAATTTTAAGAGATCCAAACTAGCTTATTCTACTAAAATGACGTTACCAAGTTAATATATAGAAGACATGATAACCTATAAATGATTCTAAGTTACTTAAGATAATGATTTCAACAAAACAAGATCAATTCAAGTCATAGTTACTAACTTTTTGGGAGAAACTTAACAATGACATTAATTGATTAGTATTTATAGTATTAAGATGAGTAAGAGTTACCTGGACCAGTGTGTTCTTATTTACCAATATCTCTTGCAATTGATGAATATAGATAATCTCAGACATGTGATGAATATTGATTCTTCCTAGTTCATGGCTCCATGGTTCATCATTAGGTTATAGTCAGTCCATAGTTTTAAATGGCCCTTGGGTTGTGGTTTGCTTCGATACCACTTGTGACATCCCATCCCTGGATGTCATGGAAAACGTTAAATATACGTTATATTAAACATTATGCATAAGAAGACAATATATTAAATGTCAAATATAAATAACATTCAACATTATGCGTAAAGGAAATAACAAAGAAAGTGCAAGAGAGAAAGAAAAGGATGCTTTATCAATATGGAATAGAGTATCTAGATCATGTTGTGAGAGTGTTCCTTGGGATTTTCTTCCTTTAGCATCTATTCTCTTAGAGGCAATCCAGCATTGCCACCATGATTAGGCCTATCACCAACTAGAAGGAATGGCCAGTCCACTTCATGTCTCGCTTCATCTGGCTCCCGTGACTTGCCTTTCCTAGCTTTGTCACCCATGCCTGGCATGACCTCTAAGCCTAGGTATAAATGCCTTAGGTCAAACCCCCAAATGTTACCTCAAGAGACACATCTGTTATTATAGTGCACCCTTTTGGGTCTCAATTACAACTACCCTTTTGGGTCTTGTTATGATAACAATAACACTTGTTATGAAGAGGCATCATCTTCGTTATGCAGCAACATCATTTGGAAATGGGGACGTGACAACAAAGATAACCAATTTTAAATACAAGGGAATGTAGATTGGTGGAATCACTTGTAGAATATGATTTTGAAATCAAGTACATTCTAGAAAAAAAAACACCATTGTTGATGCCCTTAGCCAAATGTGGAACTTAATGATTGGTGTTATCACAACTCCCATGAAAGAGGAGATTAAGGATCAAATTAAAGAATACCCTTATTTTAAACAAATTTTGATCAACATAACCATCAAATCCAGTTACACCTCTCCCCATAGGGAGTATTGATGAAGGCTAAAAAAGTGTGTATTCCATAAGGAGCCTAGAGGTACAAGTTACTAAGAGAAGCACACAAAGTTCCATAAGCTAGGCACCTTGGATACATTCAGAGCTATGTGATCCTACGTAAGTTTTATTTTTAATCTAAAATGAAAAATGATATCTTCACATACATCAAAAATTGCCCAACATGTTAAAAAGTAAAAACCAAACAAAGCAAACCTAATAGATTACTACAACCATTGGAAGTTCCAACATGGAAATGAGAAGATGTTACTATAGACTTCATTGTAAGATTGTCATTAACTAAAAAGGAGAATGACTTAGTCTTAATAGTTGTTGATTAATTTTCAAAAATGGATCACTTCATACTCTTGCAGTCTACCAACACAACATATGAAGTAGCCCAAAAATTTGTACAAGAAGTGTTTCGATTACATGGATGCTTCAAGTCAATTATATCGAATTGAGATTTAATTTCATTTCATAATTCTAGCAAAATGTTTTCAAGGAACTTGGTACATAACTAAAATTTAGCATGACGTACCATCCTAAAAAAAATGATCAAACTGAACAAATTACCTCAATATTACAAGATAGTTTCAGAAATTATGTTGGAAGAAGAGCCACTACTTGGAAAAATTACTTGCACTTAGTAGAATTCACCTACAATAATAATTATCATGGATCAATTCATAGGATTCCATTTGAAGTTGTATATGTGTGAACTTGTTGAATGCCATTAAGTTACGCTGATTGTACCTTGAGACTATAATGAATAAAGAAAAAGTTAAAAATTATGGAAAACATTGTTACAAAGGTAAAACAAAACCTTCGAGCAGCCAAGATAAATACAAGACATATGTTGACCAACATCACCTTAAGATGGATTTTTAGATCAGTAACCAAGTATTGTTGAGGGTTAAACTAACAAGAAGTCTTCTTAAGCTAGGAAAATACATCAAATTGATCCCATACTACTATGGAATCTTTGAAATTTTAGAATGAATTAGCAAAGTAGCATGTTGGCTAAATCTCTTGGTGAACCTAAAAGTCCATCTTGTCTTCCATGTCAAATTGTTGAAGAAGTTTCATAAAAATGACATACCCTACATGCTAGATTAGAAAAAACTGCCCCTAAGGTCCAATGTGAGTTTTCAATTTAAGCCTATAGTTATTAAAGAACCAAAAATGAAGAAACTTCAAAATAAAACCATTACAGAAGTGCATGTTCAATAGTCAAACTATAATAAGGAAACATAGGAAAATAAGAAGTTCATCCTAAACTCGTATCCTCATCTTTTTGACCATAATGATAATTAATGAATTTAATTAATAATTTGGATATATATAAGAAACTAATATAAATAGTTTTGTGTAGATGATAATAATGATAGAGTTAAGGATAAGGAACAAATGAAAATAACAATTGTTGAGAAGCTAGATATTGAAGAGGAGCTCAAGGACAAGCAAGATTCTTAAGGAGGGAAGATAGTAACATCACATTCCTAATTACAGAGTAGAGTTATATTATATATTAAATAATGTAACTAACCTTTGAATGAATGGGTTCCTTGTTAAGAGGAATTGTAATCATTTGTAGTACCCTTTGGAGGTTCAACTTATGTTATTTCTATGTAAGAATTAGAGGTTGTGCTAGCATAGAGTTGTAAAGCCAAGAAACATGAGTAGTGAGAGTTCGGTGAAGCATGACAAGAAGAGACTAATCACCACTTTGGTCTTATAACCTAATCATGGTAGTAGTGTTGGATTGCTATTAAGGGTCCTAAGTATCATAGGAAGACAACCCCAAGGGTCCCAATAAGCATTGCTCCCAACATTATCATTACTGATGAGCAGCGATGTACCCCTATGCCTAGCCATATGAATCACAAGCGTTCATGCACGATCCGGTCAAATTCCATGGATGGGACTAGTTGTGGCATCTAGATCGCTATGCCTTGATCACAGTTTGTTGTCTTCCCACTTGGACTAGTGGTAGCTTTGTCACATATGGTTTAATCCAAGTGAGGCATATAATTTTTATTATTTTATATTTTATTATTCTACAATTTAACAATAGGTTGAAACTTAATTTATAATCAATTCAACTAATCTAATTGCTAATTAATAATCAACTACCCTAACATATGTATCTAAGCCCACTTCCCGTGCACATCCTAAACACATATAGCACTATTGGGTTACCAAATGTTAAGCGTTGCTAGGATTACCAAGAGTCATACACAAGCTCAAAGTGATCATACTTATGTGCTTAATTAATTATCATGCATTAAAATGTAAATATTAGATAAGTACATGAAAATTAAATTGCATGGAAGTAAATCTAATCTAAGTCAAAGTGTTGTAATGAATAAGAAACAATCTCAATCTTATTGTTGCTCATGGAATATGTCCAGGTACATTACCAGTCGAATAAGACTTCGTACAACTAACTCAGATCCACTCTGTGGGCACTTACTAACTGTTTTGTAAGATTACGAAATAACACTACAAGAGTTCAGCTACTCTATTAAAAAAACTATGAAAAACTAATGTAAAACTATTGAAACTAATGCCCAAACCATGCACTGAAGCACTATATTTATAGGCCAATGTATATCCCACAATATCAGACATCTTACATCATGTCCTGGGCTCTGACATCAAGGACTTATTATCGAAGCCTTGTTATCAGAGCCTTATTATTGCAGCCTTATTATTAGAGTCTTGTTATCATAGCCTTGTTATCAGAGCTAGGATATCAAGGCTAAGATATCAAGGCAAAAGACCTTCTTCTTGAGGTGTTTCTTTTAGCATCACCTATAGTCACCAAAGGATCAACATTAGTTTTGATAAATTTTCTTTAATAATTAACCCTTTTTTGATCCCTTAGTTTTCTTTTAAGCATAAGGTGATTATAGCATACTATGCCCAAGGCTATAAGGTAACTAAAATCATCAAGCTATTCACATTATTTTGATCAAATACTATTAGTTACCATGATCAAAAATAGGATGTTGGAAAAGTTTCATAAATTTTAAAGTAAGCATCCCTAGCTCCCTTGACTAATAAGCATAACTTCAGAAGCACATAGGTTTTTGAATAATTGAAACTAATGGTCTAATTCAAAAGATGGCTAAGAAATATTAATGGATATGGGAATAGAAAAGTAGGAAAAAATTAGTGAAATAGTTGAGAAGTAGTCCCAAAATCATGCATAAATTCAAAGAAATTGTCAGTGATGTTTTGGAAGATATGAGGGTTAGTTCAAAGCCATGATCAACAAAATTTATGCAAGTGGGTTGATGATGAGTCATGAAATTGCTAACGATCGCGTTAACGCACCCACGATAACACACCTACGATATCTCATGGGTCGCAATATCGCGTATGTGATATCGCATGGGCCACGATATTGCATCCTACCTGTCGCAATGTCTATAAATAAGAGGTGGCTCTCCCTCATTTGACATCATAGTTTAGTTCCTTAGCGAAGCTCTAGCAGTTTTCCCCTTCCAGAGATAGAATATTTTTCAGTGTCTGCCCGCAGTGTGGTGAATGTAATTGTACGACATCCTTTATTTGAGTGTGACGTACTTGGACACACACATGACTGGAAATAAAGATCGAGATTACTTCATCATTGCAGCATTCACTTTGTTATTTATTTATTTAAATGTTATTTGCTACTTTCCTAATTAGTCTCTCTCACCCTTAAAACTTCTAGTAACGCGGAATGAGTACGACTTGATTACGAGCATTTAAGTGTGACTACTTGGTAACCCAGGGGCGTACCTAGGATCTACGCTTGGTAATCCCAGTGGTAGTCATGCACGAAGTCCAAGATGTGTATGGATAATTAAGGAATGGCTGCTCATCGCACTTAGGCTAGATTAGATTTTCTTACCATTTCCTCCTAGGTTAGCGTAGTTAATATTATTTTCCATTGCCTTCAGGAGTAACATTAGATTAGGAACACATCATACACATCACTCTAGACTAAATCATATGTGACAAATATAATAGTAATCTAGGTGGGAAGACAATGAACTACGACCTAAGGTTAACGGTCTAGGGGCCACAACTAGTCCATATGCGGAGTTCGACCGGATTGCGCGTGAGAACGCTCGTATTCGTATGGTTGAGTGTAGGTGTATCTCGTCACTCATCATTGGCACCGTTGCCAGGGACGGTGCTAGTTATCTAGATTAGTTATATCATACAAGGTCGTTGTAAAGGAATTAACGATATATCTTTTAGAAAGAAATAATTACAAAAAGTCACATACGAATTCACACACAGTTTCACAATCATGCCTCTCCTACAAGACTATGATAATGCCATACCTAGTGAGGAAATTCATTGGAGAACCAACGAACTATATAACAATGAAGATTGGAGTACACAACCCAAAGTGGGGGTTTCTTATAAATATGAACAAAAACAATGTCATCCCAACACATGAAAGCCTAACTTACCTAATGACGATGAACCCCCATTGGCTACTACAAGCCTAACGCAAATACAAGAGGTTGTTTGAATCTCACATAGGCATCGTAAAGAGAGCCGTCTACCCAGGCTTGATTTAAACAACTTTCCTACTTTTTTAGGAGGCTGTGACTTAGATCTGCATCAACATTTACAAGCCTTCTACAATGCCTGCACATGGAATAACATTGATAATGGGTGGCAAAAACTTAAGCTCTTTCCCATGACACTTGTTGACTAAGCAAAAGTATGGTATAGATTGTTAAAACCAAATTCAATATGACGTTGGTCAACAATGGTAGAAGTCTTTAATGAAAAATATCAAACCTACACAAGAGTGTCAACCTTGAGGAAACAAATCCAAGG